>JAOXJP010085689.1:0-14843 GCA_025762735.1 Platanus orientalis | reverse complement strand
CTCTCTCTCTCTCTCTCTCTCTCTCTCTCTCTCTCTCTAATGCTCTCTATCTCTCTCTGGAAACACCAAAACTGCTTAGCAAAAAAAAAGGAAAAACGATCATGTTAAATGGACAAAATACTTATCCAATTTAACTTGAATAACTAGTAGTGCCTTTGGCCATTTGACTAATAAAATCTACAGTAATAACCTAGATATATGCCATTATTATTATTATTTTATTTTATGAGATGCCCTCCGTGCTACCCTCAGGATTTGGTACGAACATGGCATGAATGAACAAGGTGCGAACAGCATAGGGGCAGACATGCACATCAGCACCAAAAAGTGGAAAGTGCCCCCCCACCCCAAAAAAAAAAAAAAAAAAAAAAAGTGCAAATCACTATTTTGGTGCTGATGTGTCCACCCCTGACGCTGTTTGCAGCTTGCTCGTTTACTCAGCATTCCCACTTTAATTTCACCCTCTAATTAGTTAGGGTTGAACCATATGATTAATTGACTGCGATTACCTAGTTAAGCTTACTGCTTACCCAATTATCCAAAATATCAAACATGACAATAGGGTTTGAATGTATAGGTCCGGGATCGTGATACCCTTATGTGGCATGGCTTCCTTGGGAGACTTACACTTCAGCCAGTCCCTACAGAGAGCTGGTATTTTTATGTGTTAGTTATGCAGTTTAAACTTTTTTATTTCCCTTTTAGTTCTTCATTCTCATCTTCCTTTTCAATCTTCCTCCCAATCCATTTGGGTACATGTGACTGCATTTTAATGACTAGATATAGTTATGTTTGTATTATTTTAATCAGTGGTTAATTATTTTATTTATTTTTAATCTTTTGGATAAAGTACATACATTATCTTTCTTTTGGTAAATAAAACATAGCCCACGGGAGAACACTAGTCCTTATTAGCCAAAGAATTCTCGAGTCAAAAAGAAAGAATGGATGACCACTTTGCCAAGGAAAAGGCGTTGAGGCTATAGGTGGCCAGTACATGAGCCGGCCTATTGGCCGATCTAGGTGTTTTTTTATATAATTATTTTTATCGTATCTTTTAGATAAAGCATCAAGAGTTAAAGACACATGATATGGAGAAAAAAAAAGGTTAAAAAAAAAACTACTCATGCTTGGGGATCTAATGGATAGCATATTTTTATGTTTAGATAAAGCATAAAGACTCATGATATGAAGAAAAAAAATGAAAAAACTCCACATGCTTGGGATCTAATGGATAGTATATTTTTATGCTTGAGGCATCTTCTCTTGTTGTACCGCGTTTCTGTTTACAACCTTGAAGTATTTGTCACAATTGAATGGGGAGATTAGGGTTAGCTACACTTACCTTCATTGAATATTAAAACTCAAACTGAAAGTCCTTTGAGATGCAACCCCACTATATTTAGTTCACTACTCACTATATTTTGAGAGGAGTTTGCATCCAGTTTTCCAGTGAGAGAGAGAGAAAGAGAGAGAGAGCATAAAAGATAAAATTGCACATGTGGTTGTTGAAAGAAGATGGAGCACTATTAATGGAAGGAGACCTTGCTGGCTACAATTTTACCTCCACTTTGCAACAACAATGGCCCACTTGTACTGGTCAGTGCACCATTCTGAAAAATAAGATTGGCAGCTATGACATAAAACTTTTGGTTCTGTCGACTAATGTTAGAGAAATTGTTGCAACATCGGTAACGTAGATACTTACCCAAAGAGAATATTGCAAACCAATGCACGGGCCAATAGACAAAGCTCAGACTTAGCCCCAAATGGTTTGGTGTAGAAAAGTCCTCTTGCTACCCAACCCATTGACATCCTAGCTTTTGATTTTTTTTAGTAAAGACATCCTATCTTTGATTAACATGTAAGGTTCCTAGAATTGTATTTGGCAATCTTATGGAAAATGCATCACACTGTTTTCATTGTAATAATAAATCCATTTACTACTAGAAATAAAATATAAATAGTGCAAGTTGTATCTTAGCTGCCAATACAATGAATTCATAGATCAATGCATGAATTGGAAGCAGATTTCAACACTCAAATGATTACAATTACTTTGGTGCAAAATCAATGAATCTATGATCCTACACTATTTTCTGGTAAAAATTAGACAAGCGAATTATGAGATCCAAAAGAAAAACCTTAGCAAAACCTAGAAAAAACTTCAATTCAATGTAGCTACCTCAAGTTTCATTTTATGTACATTGAATCAAAATGGGTTAGTCATTTTTGTCCAAATAGAGAAGGAAGAAGGAAATAGTTTTGCAATTAGGCTGTGTATGGCAACCACCTGTAATGAAATCATTTCATTTGAGTTTTCCGAGTCTTCAGTAACCACAACGGGATGGTTTGTAATGAACTTATTCAGATTTGCAACGATTTGTGTTTGATAAAAGTCATTTTAATTTATAGAAAAATCTAAGATGATTTCATTTCTAATTGTAGTTAACAAATCAGTTTAAATTTGAATGAGTTCATTAGGAAACCGTCATCTCTTGGCTTCAAATGCATTGAGAAGCTCAAATGAAATGATTACATTACAGGTGGCTGCAAAAGATGCTATTGTAGAATAAAACAAGAGTAACGGATTTAGGGAGAGAGAGAGAATGTGTAAGGCTAGTTGGGTTAGGTAATGAAAAAAAAAAAGAAGTTTGAATCATCTCCAGTGGTGCCAATACTAACTCAATGCACAATAGAATGCTTGACGAAAGATATCTTCATAAATACATAAGGTATTAATCTTTTTTGTATTAACTAACTGTTGTGTGGAAACTTAGATTTGGGACCGTATGCAATAAAGAAGAAGAGAGAAAATAATGCAAACAACAATTAGACATCAAGAACAAAACAATTTACGTGGTTCTTCTTGAAGCCTACCCATGGGCGAAAACAGAAAGAGCTTTTTCTATGATCGAAAACAAAATATTACAATAAACAATGCAATGACATGGAAATCGAAAACCCTCAAATATAAACTCCTAAAACCCTAATCTCCACGGGTCAAATCTAAACCCCAAATCGGACACAAATACGGGTCAAAAAATTTATTGGAATTTTCTTTGGATTGTCATCCAAATTATACCTCAGGTTGAATATAAGACATTAACCCAACACTAACACACCCTCCTTTACCCCTTATATATTTATCTGGACATCCTTTTTCAGATACCATGTAACATGTTGATGTGTGTTGGCCTGAAATCTCTCCCGTCGATGCGAAAGCAAAGCAACACTAACGAGAGTTTGAATCATCTCTAGATGCCAATACTGATCAATGCATTACATGATGCCAGACAAAACAATGTTTATAAATAAACATGGCTTAAAAGAGGGTTCTATAATCCCTAAGGATTTGGTAGGCTACCTTAGGCTAAATAGCCTAAGGTAGGACAGACATTAGAGGCCAACACATCAGCATCAAAAAGTGAAAAGCATCCCAAAAAGTGTAAATCGCATTTTCAGGGCTGATGTGTTGCCCCTAATGTTAATCCTACCTTAGGCTAACTTTAGGAGTCTTACTAAATCCCACTTCTTTTATAATATATACAATATAGATATTAACCTAGTACTTTGTATATATTTATAAAGTACATAAATATCTTTTTTACCTAATATTTTGTATATATCTATAAAGTACTAGGTATATAATTAAAAGGTACTAGATAAATATCTATATTGTATAATTATAACACCTTCCTTTAACCCGTATTTATAGACACCTTTTGTCAGGCATCACATCACGTACTTGTATTGGCATCTCTCTCTCTCTCTCTCTCTCTCTCTCTCTCAGATGATTTAAACTCGTTCGTTTGATTTCTCCGGTCATAATAGAAATGATTTCATTGAGTCCAAATCATCGGGCATAGATTATGTGAAAACAAATCTCGTGAGAACTGTGAAAACGGCACAAGAGGAGCTGATGCATCAGTACTGAGAAGTGATTTACACTTTTTGGGAGGCACTTATCACTTTTCAGCGCTGATGTGTATGTACCCTAATGCCTTTTTCACAGTTCTCACAAGATTTGTTTTCACTTAATTTTGTTCCCAAATCATCTCCACACTGACAAGAGAGAGAGGGATCACACCAAAACTAATCTAGTATATGACCCCATGCCTAACAAAGGGACTTGGGGAATCAGATCATCTGCTAATATGAATAGTGAGATAACACACCCCAACATGCCCCACAGACTTGCTCCACTTCCCTGCAAACGCCTTAGGTCCATTGGGCAGACACATCAGCACTGAAAAGTAAAAAGTATCTCCCAAAAAATGTAAATTACTTTTAGGTGCTGATGTGTCCACCTCTTGCTGCCCAGTGGACATAAGGTGTTAGCAGGGAGGTTGACAAAATCCATGCCGCCCAACATGTGGCAAGTTGCACAAAAACTACTTTAGGGACATATGTGTGCCTCTCTTAGTTACAATAAAAAATAAAAATTTACTACTTTTTTTTTTTGTGGATACATGAACATCTCTTGAAACCCACAAGATTATTTATGGGCAGGAGACTATCCATTTAGATACATGAGATGATTTAAACCCGGATTTTGATAAATATATAGACCTTTATTTTATTTTATTTTTAGTTATAATATAAGTTCTTATTTACAATTATGTGTTTATTACGACACACCTCCTTAAAGCCGTGTATAATAGCAAGACCCTTTATAAGGATCTATATTGGCGTTGAGGCGTCCCCTTAAAAAATGTCTAAGGCTCACCCTGCATCAGGAGCAGACTCATCTGTGCTTGAAAAGTGATTACACTTTTTGGTGCTGATGTGGCCGCCCCTGATACAGGGTAACCTTAGGCGTGTATTAACGGTGGCACCAAACCATTAGGGGTCATTTTTAAAATTAAAAAAAAATAAATAAATACAAGGGATGATTTGAATCTAGGCCTTAGGCCCTGACAATACCAAAATATCTCCCTTTCCTTTATACGAGGAAGGACTTGTCCATGTCAGTGCTAGAGAGATTCTGAGACAATTGAGTCCTACCAGGTACCAACAAGCACGCCCCGGTATTTGCAGCCAAAGTATGCGGGGGGAACTGGGGCCCTTTGAGACCGACAACTCTCACGAACACGTATACGACTCTCAAAGCAAACAAACATTTAACTAAAAAAGTCCTATTTCACTTTTAACCTTGTCTTTATCTCTACTTACTGTAGTTTAATATTATGTAATCTCTGCGTATATTCAATTCAAGCTCACGCCTACCTACTGGGTTGTTCTTGTTTCTGTTGGTTGTTTCTTGGTCTCTTCTACTATAGATTGAGAATCCCTTTTTGTCGGGGGAGGGATTGTGGGTGGTGTCTACTAGGGTGAAATTTGAAGAATCAGTAAGAAGAAGTAGAGGTAGGAGGGAAAAAGCAAAACAAAGGGTGGGAGTGTCGGTTCTGTACTGTCTTGGTTTGTCTCCCCTTCCCCACCCATCCCATCCAAATATCTCTCTCTTTATGATTAATAACAATCTGAGTCCAAAACCCACCATCAGCATTGGCATTTTGCCTTTTGTTTTCTGTGCTTCTATTGCAATTGTCTATGTCCTCTGGTTCTGCTCACTGTGTTCTGTACTGCAAAGGTGGGAGGAATCATAATTTGAGTTTCTTGTAATTATTTGATCCTTTTTTTTTTTTTTTTTTTTTGCATTTTTCTCATGTTTTAGCTGTCTGGGTAGCCCTCCAAACATGAATTTCTGATACTAATTCGTTTACCTTCCGTTCGTGTCAAGGTTTAGCTTTCCGGGTAACCCTTCATTACAAATTGAGTTACTTCCAAATTTTCTCATGTTTTAGCTTTGTGGTTTCTTTCCCTCTTTGTGTTCTTCTCCCTTTTCTATTGAGCTTCTGAGAGGAATATTGGTATTCATGGAAATTGACCTGAACCATACAGTGAAAGAGGGGGACAAGAGTGGAAGTTATGGAGATTGTGACAAGGGGAGTGGTGGCATTTGCTCTTTGTCTTCATCTTCTATCTGTTCTCCAACTTCCTCTATTTCTTCTGTGACTTCTTCAATTTGTTTGGAGCTATGGCATGCTTGTGCTGGCTCTCTCACCTCCCTGCCCAAGAAAGGGAGTGTGGTTGTCTACTTTCCACAGGGTCACTTGGAGCAGGCTGCTTCTTCTTCGCCTTTCCCATGTTTGCAAATGCCCACATTTGATCTCCAACCCCATATCTTCTGCAAGGTTGTGAATGTCCAGCTACTTGTAAGTAGTGGGTTTCCTTCTTTCCTATTGAATTTGTTGCATTTTCTTGACAATGCTCTCTCTCTCTCTCTCTCTCTCTCTCTCTGATTTTTTCCCCTATACTTGGGTGTAGGCTAATAAGGAGAATGATGAGGTTTATACACAGGTGACACTGTTCCCTCAACCAGAGGTATGTCGTGTATTTGTTTTGGGTATAGGCTACATTTAGTTGTAATGTGAAAGAAACCCGCTGAATTGGATAGATTTCTCTTTTTCCTATATAATATCTGGGTCCTTCCTGATTTGGGTTTAATGAATTATTGAGTTGTTTAATTTAATTTCGATTCTCGTGCAGTAGCTTAGGTTTTGCTTCTTTTCTTCTTTTTTCTTTTAATTTTTTTTTATCTTGTGGGTATTATGTAGTTGGGGGAGAGGAATTTAGAGGTTAAAGGCGATGCAGAGGTGGTGGGGGTGGAGGGGAATGGAAGCTTACCATGCAAATCATCCACTCACATGTTCTGTAAAACACTTACAGCTTCTGATACTAGCACCCATGGTGGATTCTCTGTCCCTCGTAGAGCCGCAGAAGACTGCTTCCCACCCTTGGTGAGGTTTTTGTGTCTTTACTTTTCTTCAAATTTTCAGATAGGCAAGTTAATGTTTGGTAGATTTCTCATTAGACTTGATAATTTTCTGTATTGCAGGATTATAAACAACAAAGGCCATCCCAGGAGCTCATTGCCAAGGACCTTTATGGAGTAGAATGGAAATTTCGGCATATTTACAGAGGTGTGTTTGGTGCAGATTAATTTAATGGGCTATACATGAAGAAAGAAAACTTCTGAAATTTAATGTTCACTTTCAGGTCAGCCACGACGGCATCTGCTCACTACAGGATGGACTATTTTTGTAAGCCAGAAGAATCTAGTCTTTGGAGATGCAGTACTCTTTTTGAGGTATATATGTGTACTCATATTTGCTTTAAATGTTGCTCCCATTTTAATATGTGAAATTTTGTGTGCATATGTGGTGTTTTGTAGGGGTGAAGATGGAGAACTGAGGTTGGGAATAAGAAGATCCAATCGAATTAGAAATGGTCTTCCTAATTCAGTTCTTGGAAACCATAATATGCATCTCAATGTTCTTTCTCCTGTAGCTAATGCAATATCCACCAAGAGCATGTTTCACGTATTCTACAACCCAAGGTACTGTTATAGACTATCATTTGGTCAGATCACTTTAGGAAATGTACATAAGAATATTACGCCACTTTGAATTCTATTATCCCTTTTAACTTCTACACCATTCACAGCATGAAATTTACAATGATGAACTTCGAGAAATATAAACCAAACACAAATGGATCGTATTTTCCCTCCAAACTAAAGCATGCATTTTATTATGCATAGCTTGTATGTAAATGTTTAGAAGTTTGTAAGAAAGGTAGTTGTTATTGCTGCTTGATGAATAGTCTCAATGTGCTTGGGTCCTCTAATGAGTAATATGGCATTCAACTTATTTGTGTTCAGTGCCTCAGCATATAGGAGATAGCAGAGGAAGGGCTGAGAAAACACACATTAATATGAGGTCGCAGTTTCTGTCTATTGGTCGAAAAATGCAAACATAGGATTGATGGCAACACAAAATTAGAGAACAAATAAAGTAAAAAAGAGCAAGCACCAACAAAGATAAGATTTACATGGTTCACCTAAATAGAGTCACATCCACGGGTGAAGACAATCAACAAAACTTCCACTGAATAAAGGAAATTACAAAAGTCGCTCAATCACAGACACCCTTTAAAGAGTCACTCTCCCCAAGTGCCAAGGTCTAAAAAGCCGGTGTTGATCTAGGTGGAAATTTGGTGACTAAAAAATATGAATCTAGTCAGAAATCTTGAACATGATTTATCAAAATATTGTGGAACTCATGGGAACATTGTAAACTGTTAGAAATATTCATTGATATTTGAGGAAATTATCGAATAAATTTAGATACATTTTTCAAAATTATTATCACCATAAATTACTAGATAATGTGAGGAACACAGTAAATAAACAAAAGCACCCACTTCTAGGTCTCAAATATTGTTTTGTATTCAATCGAAAGCTAAAAAGATTTAGCAAGGATTTCAAATATGAAGATGCTACCATGTTTGTTTATTCTTTTTGTAGAAATTTAAGAAAATGGGACTTGTGGCCATGCTTAATTTAGACATATCTTGAAAATATTTTCAAATAAAAAAGTTGATCACAACAAAGTTCTTGTTCTCAACCATAATATGCAAATAAAATGGGCTCAAAGATGAAAAAATAGGACAAAGAAGCATTGCGCACTTGGGTATCAAAATATTTTGTTTGGTTGATATTTCAATCAATGTTGACCGAAAGATTGTTTTTGTACAACTAAGTAATGTTTGGTCCTACTATATGAAATTTGTGAAAGATTATGCCAAGGAAACATTACGGGTAGGCTTCATGTCGGTACAAAATGGAAACATTTCGCAGAAATATCTAAAAAATGTATCAATTTTTTTGAACCATGAAAAGAGCCACTTTCATCTTTCCCCAAAGAGAAACACTCTACACAAGAGAAACACTTTTCAAACTCTCACATTGTGAGATACCCAAATTTTGAGGCTTTAGGCTTATTTATAGGTTTCCATGACCCCTAAATAATAACAATTACTGTCCTAAAGTCAGAATAGCTAATTAGAAGTAGAAGTGAGCACAAAAAACCAGAAAGAAAGGCTTAGATATCTGCAATAGATCCCGCTTGCTTAAATCAGTCGGGTCTTCAAACTTAAAGAAATACAAGGCTAATTCTTTCCTAAGCCATGTAGTTGTTGGAGGACTATGCAGCTCTTACCAAAGAAAAATAAAAAAGTGGCTTCTAATCCAGGCCACACACACAACAATCTGCACTTGGCTTGAATTCCATCAAAGTCCAAAAGCCACTTTTTGAACTATCTTCTCCACTACACCTCAGAGGGTACACTACTCAATTGTGTTGTCTTGAACTTCTAAATGTAATCTTCCAACTCTTCTTTGACATATTATCAGAGTTATCCTTCATCCTAAGGAGATGTAAGATTTCTTCCAACGTGCCAATATCTTACTTCCTCCACTACCGGGCCTCAAAATCTTTCTTGCTTTGAACTCCCCCCCCCCTCCCAAATGGGAGTCCTAAGTATTTTGAAAGCAAATTTTCCTCATTACATCCAATTACGTTAGCAAAACTACTCAGAGCTAACTCCTCAACATTGATGTCTGCAATACTTGATTTTACAAGACTCACCTTGAGCCCGGAAATCACTTTGAAGTCTTTCAGGATGAACTTGATATTCTAAATGCACTCAACATCAGCTTTCAATAAAAGGAGAGTGATGTCTGCAAATTGCAAGTGCCTTGCATTTTGATTGTTCTCTCCCATTTCAAGACTGGTAATCAGCCCACTAAAGTAGACATCGCCTATGCGATCAGTGTTGTCAGCCAATTCATGTATGTTCCTATGAGATTTCATTTAGAGGTTGTGTACATGATCTTCAGATACCTTAAGGACTGCCTAAGGAAAGGCCTCTTTTATGTGAGAAGAGGTCACCTGCATGCAGAGGCATACACTGATGCCAATTGGGCTGGTTCTGTTGTGATCATTGTTCAACTTCTGATTATTACACTTTTGGAGGAGAAAATCTTGTCACATGGAGGAGTAAAAAGCAATCAGTTGTGATCGGATGGAGTGTAGAGGTAAAATTCCAGTATATGGCACATGGGGTTTGTGAGATGATATCGATACAAATGCTCCTAACTGAACTTAGGTTCCCAATTTCAGGACTGACGAGCCTATGTTGCATTAATAAGACATCGATCACTATCGCTCACAACCTAGTCCAACATGACCAAACCAAACACATGGAGGTAGACCGTCACTTTATCAAGGATCATCTAAAGGCCTATACCATTTATCTGCCATTTGTGAAGCCTGAGGATCATCTTGCAGATGTCTTCACAAATGGGCTACACAATATACAATCCTCTTCTATTGTTGGCAAGTTAAGAGTGTGGGATCTCTATTTTCCAGCTTGAGAGGGAGTGTAGGTAGCTGGGTATAAATGTGTATATGGGTGGCAATCTTGTAATATCTTATGTTTTGTGTATTAGTATGGTATATTGTTACCATACAGTATATGGTTTGTACTCATAAATACTAATAAGATACATGGGGACAGATATACTGCCCCATACATATACCTCTCAATTCTCCCTTCTCTTCTCTCTTTCTTTTCCTTTTCTTCTTCTTCCTCTCTTCTACTAAACCCTAATCCAACTAAACCCTGATCTTACAATTCTAACTCATTCCACCAACAATTGTTACCATGGCGATGTGCCGGTGTGCAATCTACCTTTAATTCTGTTGTAGTTCCTTTTTGTTTCAGGATTAATTGTGGTTGTAGACCCAATTCTATTGCTACAATTAGTATAATGGTAAATGTAATATTGAACTCCGTATTTTGATATTTTACAAAAAAAAAAAAAAAAAAGGATGCTTGCTAGCGACACCGCCTCCCCTAACTTTATTTTATTCAACCCCATCTTGCTTAAATGGAAGTAGCTCACTTGGTAGTATCCATGAATGTGAAGCTAATGGAGATAATGCATTAAGTTTTTTTTTTTTGCTCACTTGTGACAAGTTGATTTTCAGTTCACCAGGGAAGCATTTTCCTAATATATATTATTATAATAAAGGATTTTTCTTATGTATTACTTTTCCTTGTAGATAAAGGCCTCCACCTGGTAATAGGCTTCACCTTAGAATAGTTCAATAGGATGTGAACATGGAAGGAAATTATCTCTATTGAGATCATGATACTACGTTTGGCCAAAAGGTCCTGGTGTAGTAGCAACAGAGGAAGAGAAATAAGAAGAGGGTAAAACAAAGAAAGGAATAAAGAGAATATCTCTGTTTAGGTTAAGGGACAAGAGGAAAAAAGAAAGATATATAGCAGAATGAGAAGACGAGAGGAAATGGAGGTCAAAATCCTATTTAATGATATTAGTAGTATGGTTAAAACTGCTGTGAGTAATACTGTGAATACCGTTGACTGGATGAATAAGCTGGGGAATACAGTTAAACGTAGGAGAAGAGTGAGGAAACAAAGAAAAAGCAAGCTGGTGTAAATGAGAGTATACCCAATTAAAAAGCTGATTCTCAAAAATTCTTGAATGGGATTGAGATCTCTAACAATGAATGAGATGCTTTAAGATTTAGGCTGTAAACAGTCAGTGTAGCCTGAATTTAAAAATGTGCTCTAAAATTTGCTGAGAGAATGACATCTCACAATGAGGTTCTTTATTGTTTATGCTGGATGTTTGGAGAAGGCAGTGTATTCAAAAATTGATCAAGAAAGGCGGTGTATTCAGAAGCTTCTAGGTGATGGGGGACTACCATAGTGAGCCATTGCCAAGGCAATCAAAATTAATATAATGTAATAAATTCAAAAAAAAAAAAAAAAACTAAGATACATAAATATTATAAAAAACTAAGGGGGAAAATGAGAGTTTTTACCTACACCAACAAATAGAGAGTGAGACGGAGAAGAGCAAACCCTAAGGTACAGACCCCATCCCGTTTGTTAAGACTCTCTCTCTCTCTCCCCCTCTAAATACCCTTAAATACCCTTTCTTGCAAGTTTGTGTGTGTGTGTGTGCACTTCAATGACACTGCAGACAGTTACAAGGTAAAGGTCAAAGGCAAAAAATCCCTGGGTAAGATGTAGTATAAGAATAAGCAAATTCACAACATAAGGATTAAAACAACTGATAAATATTCAAGTTGTACATTTTTCACAAAAATGTTACTTATAATTAAACCAAATCATCATCATTGTTGTACTCAGAACCTTGTACCAGTTGATCGTTGTGGAGAAGGTTGTGTTAAAGTGAGATATATAAGTTGACCCACAAGACACTGATATCTTCCGGCATCAATGAGACGTTCACCAACATCTTCAGTATAGCGATGATTAGGATTTATAGGCGTGTCACTGGGTTTACAACCTGTCATTCCAGTTTCAGCTAAGAGATCACTGTATACCTCCTCTGAGAAAGAAAGAGGCCTTTTGATGAGGATATGGAAGCCTAGGTGGGACCCGCACATGGGGTTAATGGGGTCTACTTGTGAAGAATTTGGAAGTCTACAAGGCCTATGGTAAGAAGAAAGAGATTTGCTTTGATTGAAAGCGAATTTGGAGTTTTTTGTAGCAACTTACTATTTTGGAGGTATGTGGGACTCACTTTCCCTTGATTGTGGGATCACATGTGTGTGCTTGCATGGAGAAGATGTTGCTAGACCTTATTTTCTATTTTATTTCAGTTTATTTTAGTTTTCATAGCTTTTTATTAAAGTTTATAGACACTTTTTTGTGTATGGAGTAATTAGGGACATAATGAAAATTTTAGTTTTTTATGTAGAAGTTATAACTAGCTTCAAAATAGGGTTTTTGCAAGGAGAAATCTCTTCTACTCGATTTGAGGGGGAGTATCTTTGTGTTTGATGGTTAGGATTAAATTAGGTGGGGTTTGGCTTATAAAACAACCCCCACATTTTGTACTTGTTTGTTAATTAATATTTGAATAAAATTTTGAAGCAAAATTTCTCTACTCTTATCCAAACGGTTGAAAGTGTTTTTTTTTCTTCAAATTTGTCTAACTTGAAACTTGAGTTGGTGATTTCTCAAGTGAAGAATTAGTGATTTTCGTTCAGGGTATTTATCCCTCTTTATCTCTAGCAACTTATCTTCTCCTCTTCTTCTCCTTTTTCTTATAACTTTTCTGGTTTCTTGATTTCCCTTTGGTTAAAACCCATTCCCATAAGCTTTTAAACCACTCCTTCATCCCTTTAATACCATACCTGCCAGCCACCTATTTGCATCCTCCCACACCTTCTTTCCCCAACCAACAATCCACATCAACTTCATCACCATTCGGTTACACCCAAAACCTAGAAAATCTGTAACAACCATTCAAAATCCAAATAATCTCTTCCCCAGATTTCTTTTCCAACAAGCTTTCTTGAATCTCATAAAGGCTTTAATCTCCTAAAGCCTGCGGTTACTATTGGGAAACAGTCCTTCGAGTTTTGGTTGTTCGAAATTCAAAGCCCATTCTAATAGTTCTTTAAAGAAAACCTCATTTTCTTACATCAGATTTATATGTGATGACATGCGTATGATCAACTTGAAGATGGGACAAGGTTATGAGTTTGAAACCTAAAGAAAATAATTGTTTGGGACAAGTAAATTTTCTGTTGGATGTTTTTGGGTACTCCAAGTGTTTGAATAAAGTCTCAAGAGAAGTTTAATTGAGCATCTTGAATCCTACACGAGTGGCTGATCAGAAAGTGAGTTGGAAGGGATCCTAAGTTATGTGGATTGACCACTTTTAGTAGACTGAAGGAATTCTAAGTCTCTAAACTCCATAAATAAAGTCTGCCCAGCAGTGTGGTGGTTGTTTTGGGGGCTTGTACTGCATCACTTTTTGTTGATCGAGCAACCTCAATGCCCAAAAAATAACGTAAGGAGCCTAAACCTTTAATCTCAAACTTCTGTGTTAACTGATGCTTTAATTGTGACACTTCAGTTTAATCGTTCCCAGTGACCATGATGTCGTCAACATAGACTATGAGTGCAGTAAAAAGACCATAACGGTGCTTAATAAATAAAGTATGATCGGCCTGACTCTGGTGATACCTATAGCGAAGTACAACCAAATGAAAACGCTCAAACCAGGCCCATGGTGACTATTTCAAACCATAGAGAGCCTTTTATAATTTGCAAACTTTTCCCTTGGAGGTAGAAGGGAAAAAAACTTGGGGGAAGCTTCATATATACCTTTTCAACCAAGTCTCCATGTAGAAAGGCATTCTTCTCGTCAAATTGGAAAAGAGGCCAACCTTGATTAGTAGCTAACGATAAGAGAACCCAGATAGTATTCAACTTCGCCACTGAAGCAAATGTCTCCCAGTAATCAATATCATAGGTTTGGGTCTAACCTTTAGAAACAAGGTGATCTTTGTAACGATCAACAGGACCATCAAGTTTCATCTTCACAGTATAAACCCATTTACAATCAACGGGTGCTTTATCCCGAGGTAAATCAACAAGCTCCAAAGTACCATTCTTTTTAAGTGCCTACACTTCCTCCTACATAGAAGTCTTCCAATGTGGTTGTGACAAAGCATTTGCAACCCTATGAGGAACAGAGACAGAAGATAAACCAGAATCAAAACGACGATAAGATGGTAAGAAAGAATGATAAGAAACAAAATTAGCCATTGGATAATGGACACAGGATTTGACACCCTTTTGCAGGAGACAATGAATGAGGGGGATTACCTGTATCTGGAGATGGATCCTCAGAGGAATCATGGTGGGATGTATGAGGAATATCAACAACAGTTGGCTTCTTTTTCCATGAATAGACCCTGAGAATATGCTCCCCCCCACTACCATTGCTTGAACCAGCACCTGAATCAAACAAGAAAGATGGAATAGGAAGAGGAACAACTGAAGGCTCCGGGGGGGGGGGGGGGGGGGGGGGGGGGGGGGGGGGGGGGGGGGGGGGGGGGGGGGGGGGGGGGGGGGGGGGG
>JAOXJP010085678.1:0-14843 GCA_025762735.1 Platanus orientalis | reverse complement strand
AAGGATATGTGGCGGTTCATAGAATGTTTTGATTGCACTGGAAATGAGGATACCAAAAATAGGAAATACGGCACCATCTACAACTGCAGCTATAGAACCAAGTAGTAGCACTGGGATCTCTGGCTTGTTGAGGTAGGCAAGGCGGCGGAGTGGTACATCCTGAGGCTCTTGTGACAGTTCTTTGGGCAGGTTATTGGGTTCTGCTGTTGCCATTTCTTGGATGTTGAGTCCAGTAGGTAAGCCAAATGAAACTGAGGAGTGGCGGCTGCTGTTTCCAACCCCAGATGATCCACGACTTATGGATCGAAGGAAAGACATGCGTTGGTTTGAGTGCCTGCCAGAATCCCCTGATATTTCTGGTTTATCTTGATCATATATAACATGTTCTTGGCTCATTTCTTGCAAGCGTATAAGCTGGGTGTATGCTCCATCACGATCCTTGAGTAGCTCCGAGTGTGAACCTGATTAATGTAACGAGGGAAAATAAAAAGACAGAAACTTAGTAAGATCTCTCTCTCTCTCTCTCTCTCTCTCTCACACACACACACACACACACACACACACATATAGAGAACAAACCAACAAACTAGTTGCTCTCAAGTCCAAAAAGACTGAAGCAGTCTCAGAACAGAGCAGCATGTTTGACTGTGGCTCCGTTAGAACAGAAGTTCAACCAGTATGCTATTACTATATGTGTAATATTTCTACCTTTTTCAACAATCTTTCCATGATGGATGACAGAAATCATGTCTGCATTCCTCACTGTGCTCAATCGATGAGCGACAACGACAGTAGTTCGGTTAACCATGACCCTATCCAATGCATCTTGCACAATCCATTCAGACTCTGCATCAAGAGCACTTGTAGCTTCATCTAGAAGTAGAATCCGAGGGTCTTTCAAAATTGCTCTGGCTATGGCAACTCTTTGCTTCTGTCCCCCAGATAGTTGAGTTCCATGATCACCAACCATGGTGTCTAGTCCCTGAATACAATAAATAACATATGGCATTGAAAAGGTAAGCTATGGCAACTCTTTACCATTCAAAAAAAAAAGTTAAAAAGCTAGAATTCTAATTCAGAAGATCCACATGCTTAGATGTGTCATTGAGAGGTCATCTAAATGGAAACATTACTAACTTTGTCATGCGAACTCACACTGTTGTGATTGAAGCACCATTGGAAAGATCTCTAGGAGCAGTATAGCAAGGACTTCCAAGGGCATCCTAAAACATTCAGGCCAATTTGACATCCTTTTCCCCCCTAAACATCGTTTAAGTTTTAACTTATGATTTTTAGAAATTAGACCATTCACAATTATTTTATTGAAGCTTCGATAGAGATTTGATGCACTTATGTAGAATTTGGAAAATATATGAGGCATACTATGAATAGTAATAATAATATACTGTAAGCAGTGACCTAACTGGGACTAAGGAACCTACATCTTATCGAGTCTAAGAAAACCCTACTAGTGTAAAAGGGACAGTTCCTAGTAGTTCTAAGTGAGAAATAAAAAAGTAGGAAAAGAGCTCTTCCAACTCCAATCCTTTTTGATGGTATTGTGGTCTTTCTCTGTTTTATATTTGCTGATCTTGTATCATCCAGAATCTGAGTTTTGCTCATTGGGAGCTATTTTTCCCCTTTTTATGTTCAGAACAAGGTTAAAAATTTCAATATAGATTTTTTTTGCTAAGTAATTTTGAGATCGATGTTTCATAATGGGGAATGGAAAATTTGGGGAAATATTGGAAAAAAAGGTGGAAATTTCAATGCAACTTAAAGCAGTGATAAAATAAACATGATTACAAACTCAGGACTCAAAAAGCTACACAAATCATCTACATATAACAAGAGATGAATAAGAAACTAGTATAGGTGTTGTAACATTAGAAAGAAGACCTTTTTTTTTCCACATCCAAGAGTCATACATTATATGACACAAAAAGAGTTGTGCATTATTGTCCCTTTATACAACATGGAGTTTCAAGCTCGTTAGAAGCCTACAACTCTATTGTAAGCAAGGCGGTCAAAGTACTGCTTCTCTACACAGTTACAATACTGAATGCAGATCATCATGTAATGATAGCACACCATATACTTTTTGATGATTATAGCACACCATATACTCATGAAAGGAGTGTTAATATTCACCCTCCCCAATATTAATTCTTATATCTGCGTATATTAGGCAAACACCATCATAGATATTTCCTATAGATATGGACGCAGATGTAAATGTGCACCTCTTTTTCCAATCTAATAAGCATTTGATATTTAGCTATCTTTTGGAAACTATGTTGTGATTTAAGAATATTAACAGGTTAAATTAATAACATGATATCATAAACTCAATCACATAATGATCACAAATATGAATTGCATGATTATTTTACCTAATATTTCATCTTAGATTAGTCCTTTTGTGAAACAAAAATTTTAAATGAGAGAAATATATAATAGTTAGCCAGCACATATTTAATATCTTTGGTTTATGTATCGCATTTACCATTTGAATAAGCTTCATTTCATTATTTTTTAAAATATATAATTTTCAATGTTTTTGAAATAAAGTTAACTAATATTATTTACCACAAAGTATTAATATGGAATTGTTACTTTGCTCTTCAACAAAATTAATATTATAGGAAAATAAACTTTTAGCTTGTGAACAAAAGTTACCATCGAAAGTTATCTATACAATTAAAATATTTCCACAAACTTTGCCAACATCAACGAAACTAACAAAATTTAACTGAAATTTTGGAACTTTCCTATTCCCCTGGTATCTTTTTTGCCACTCCTAAAAGAGGAAATTTTGGCATCTTCTTGATAAATTTCATAGAAATGATGAACCATGTTTATATTAAATTCAGTTCCAATGTCCATGGTAGAAAGAAAGAGAAAGAACTTATTGTTCTGTTTTAGTCTACCATTATTAGGCAACATTTTACGTTCCAAATTGGCCTAATTTATCTTCGAACTTCATCTGATTTTATTTAAGGGATGTAAATTGAAAAATACCAAAGTCTTTAACTACTGATTTACCATAATCATGGAAACAAGTTGAATCTGAAAGAAAATTTTTAATAATACTTAAGAGCAATTAAAGTAGCAACGACAACAACAACAAACAGCCTTATCCCAACTATTTGGAGCAATTAAAGTAGCAAAAAGGCCAAAATAGATAAAAAGAAATAGAACCTGAGGCAGCTTATCTATGAATTTGGCAGCATTGGCAAGCTCAGTTGCAGCTCTGATTTCTTCAAGAGTTGCACCATCCTTCCCATAGGCAATATTATCTTTGATGCTAGAAGCAAACAGCACAGGTTCCTGGCTGACAAGCCCAATTTTCATTCTGATCCATCTCAGCTGAAACTCTTTGAGATTTATACCATCTATAAGAACTTCACCGGCTTGTGGATCATAAAATCGCTCTATCAGACTGATTACTGTTGACTTCCCACTTCCACTCTGTCCAACCAAAGCTGTTGTTGTGCCACTAGGTATGAAGAGAGAGAACCCATCGAAGATTTGCTCGTCCGGTCTAGCTGGATAACGAAAGTAAACATCCCTTAACTCAATATCCCCACGAATATCATCTAAAGTCTTGCCATTAGTGTCATAAGCATCTATCTCTGGTTTCCTGTGGATTGTCTCGAACATTTTAAATGCCGCTGCTTTTCCAGCTGCAAAAGCAGCCAGGGAAGGAGATGCTTGCCCTAAAGACCTAAATCATTTAGTGGCACACGGATTAACATGTTGAGCTTTTCCAAATTCTAATAACCAGCAACCATACTATGCATAGGACAGACATACATATAAGTTTAAGCATATACATTCATGTAAACATGTGCAAGAAACGAGTGGAAGTCATGTCTACTAAAATGGTATCCCTTTTTTCTTTTAGTTAGTTAATATGGAACCATTGCTCTGGAAATATAAAAAAGCAGGCCTGGTTGATGACAATGAAATGAAATTCTAGAAGCGAAGAAAGAAGTAAATTGCAACTTACAGAGATCCAGTCAGCACAGCAAGGATTATGTTAATGATATCACCCCCTGTATATCCTTTGTTGTCGAGTATCAGTTTTGCGCCATACCATATGGACAAACCATAACTACAGAATATGATGAAGACAACTGTACCAAGACCTAACCCTGCAGCCAAGCCCTCATTAACGCCAGACTTATAAGCACTTTTTAGAGACTTATTGTACTTAGCAATAGCTTGCTTCTCTCCGGTAAATGATGCAACCTGTATAGAAATCATGTGGATCATTCTCCCTCAAATAAGTAAAAGAAAAAACAGAACTCCTTTCTGATATATAAAGTCTGATCATGCATAGGCATGTATTTAGTTCTGGCAATGTTACATACTGTTCTGATCGAGCCAATTGTCTGTTCAACGACGTTTGATGCTTGTGAGTAAGCAGTTTGTCCACGGGATGCCATCTTGGATATAACAATGGACATGGCCGCACCAGAGATCACAAGAGCAGGAATAGAGGATAACATGACAAGAGTGAGAAGCCACCCTTTAATGAAAGCTACTATAAAGCCTCCTATAAATGTTGCTATCAGCGATATAAACTTGCCAACCTGAAAATTACAGTAAAAATGATGATTTTCAATCTTTTTATGCTATCACAATTAATATGAATTAAGTACTAGGTGACCATTTTTTGTGCTTCGATTTGGTAGCAGATGTACCTTCTCACCCATGGCATCTTGAATGAGGACTGTATCACCTGACATCCTCCCAATAACTTCCCCTGTGTTTGTTTCTTTATCAAAGAAACCAACATCTTGCCTCAATATAGTTTTCAAGTATAAATTCCTTATTCGTGCCGCCTGTCTCTCCCCTGTGACCATCCAGCAAGTCACCTCTGACAAATAACAAACATGGTTTTATAAGTGTAAAATAGTTAAAACACTTCTTCATAATTATGGTTAGAACACTGAGTTTGTGAGTAATACAAAGCCGGTGTACTTACGGAACAATGATGCAACACCAGACCCCACAGCCAAATAAATAAATTGTAGCGATATCTGAAGACATAATGAGATATGGTTAATAACTAACAAGTCCCTTTCTATTTCCACAGACCACTAGAGAAAGAAGAAAAAATTTGCTTAAGTATGATAAGAAATCAGAAACTGAGGAAGGATTTCTCTTGAGTATACAGAGAAATGAAAAGCTATATAGTAATAGAGGCATAAGATGAATTACATCCGAGAAGACAGAAATTCCAAAAATAAGAAACGCTATGCACAAGAAAGATCGATTGGGAAATGGAGTTACAAAACAGTAGAATTTTTATACCTTTGAAGGTTTGTAATCAGATAGTAACAAATTTTCAATAAGACATATTACCCACGTATTGAGATCCAGAACAAGATAAGAATCATCCAACAAAAAATAGAATAAGCTAAGAATTTGATCATATTTTGTAGAGATGTCTGTGGGTGTACTGTGTAAGAGGAATCATCAAGTTTGTAAGGACCATTTGTACCTTGGAAACTTCATGAACCACATTTTTGTTGTTTGCGTTTTGTCCAAAAGAATTGATCAGCTTCCCAAAGATAAGTGTCATAATGGGCATGGAGGCCCCATTTCCAATAGCGCCAATTGTGCCAAGGACCATAAACATGATATCCGTGGAGTCTGCAAAAGAAAACAGCTTGTAATATGGAACAGTGTATGTGTTATCCTGTTCTCCCTTGCTCCCAGCCGAATCTTCAGCATCAGTGTTTTTTGGGTTTTTATCAGCCTCTGTCTCAAGTGAATTGCTCGATGATGCAGTGGCTTGGTGTGTCTTTATATCACCATTCAAGCCGTTCTCCTCGGCCATGTTACCAAGTCCAAGACTTATTACTTTGTTTATCTGCTACAAATTTAACTATTTTGACTTGGATCACAGCTGCAAGAGAATAAGAATTAACGCAAATCAGCCGCTAATAAGCAAACCCAGAAAGACAGATTCAGTGGGTAATTAATAAAATTGAAAGATGAGAAGCTAATAGGATTTGATCACTTTTTAACTGATAAAGGAATCAGGGTTCTAAATCAATGTTCAATTTAAATAAGAAATGAATAAAGGGAAAGGACGTTAGTTATTCTTTCTTGATAAAAACTTAATTATCTCTTCTTTTTTCATTTATTGGAAAACCATGATCTGAAACCACAAAAGGAAGAAGAGCCCATATCTAATCTAACTAAGAGGAAACAAAGCCTGCAAACAGAGAAGTTAGCAACTTCTCCAACAAAAGGAAGGTAGTGGGGATCTGAGAATTCAGGGACCAAATCATTCAAACCAGATGTGGACAAAACCCCAATAAAATTAAAATGTGCCATCAACTTCAAACAAACGAAAAAGATTCCATGAGAGAGGGAAAGATCATTTCCTTTGGGGAAAAAAAAAAAAAACTTGCACTTGGTGGAAAAGATTCACTCTCCTAAACATGCCACCACACAACACCAATCACGTCAAATATAAACAAAACAGATTACCCATTGAAGATCAAAAGTCCACAAGCAGTGATGTAATTCAAGAATAAGAAAATCGAGTTCATGATCTTTCCACTTAAAAAAAAAAAAAAACCAGAACTCAACCACTCTTCAGGAACACCTTTACAGATCATTGCAAAATAGTCATTAATAGGGGGAAAAAGCAAAGAAATTGAACGTGGATGCCACTATCAAACTTCTGCAACTTCATTATACAAGAACAGAGGATCATAAAACTCACAGCTGAACAAAATTTTAGTATTCCCCATCAAAAAAGATAAAAAAGAAGGAAAAGGACCAGGTGAAATTGAAATCCTAGAATGAACTCACCAAAAGAAGAGGAGAGATCATAAGGGCACTCAAAATCTTTACATTTAGAATCTGGGTTCAGAGGATTTGTACGTTGGCTCTGTTTGTGGATCGGTGCAAAGCACAGCTGCCATTACAACCTTTTTAATCAACCCTTATTTATAGGAGGTGTTATGCAAGTAACTAGTAGCAGGGTTTGCTTAAGGAGCAAGCATTATAACCCTCAGACATGGACTCCAAGCTTCACTGGTCGAAAGCTCGAAATTCCCACTTCCAAGACAAACCAGATTTTCTAAAAAATTAATAATAATAAATTAATAAATCTTAGAGATTAGAGAAAGCAAGACATGAGTTCATATGACCAACGCACGCTTTTAAGTTTTAAGTACGAAACTGTCCTAGTAATCCAGTGAACTGCTTTAGATCTTCTTCCCCGCAAGAAGTAAAAAAGAGCAGAGCAGAGCATTGTTACGTGGTTTGAATAACGTGGCCAAACCAACGAAGGAAATCTTCTTTCTTCCCTTTTTTCAAGCAGTCATTTTTTAATTAGAAAAATTCTCATTAACATCTATAGCAAGGACAAGCCTCTCATTAACTAAGAGTTGAACATTTGCTTCGTTCTTTAATAACTGCTTTGAGGGTTTATTATTTTAAAGAATTAATAAGGGAAAGGATCTGCTACACCCAAAACGGTAAGTTCCTCGTTGTCCTCCCACCAGGTGGCTTTTTTATTAAAAAAAAATCGGTACCACTTTTAAACGGGTGGGATTATATACGGAAATTTGCTTTTCCTGATGTATTAGGATGATATCAGGAGGCTGATGAATATCAGTACCTAAAAGTGACCTTCACTTTTAGGGGGGTGTGTATCACTTTTCAGCATTGATATGTTCACCCCCTAATGTCATCCTAATACATAAGGAAAAGCAGATTTCCGTACACAATCTTTTCCGCTTTTAAACAGGGAGCAATGCTCCTTTGTACATTTTTTTAATTGTTTTAATCTGGTAACCACCATTTTTATGGTGAGGATTTTATATGCTAACCCCTAACCTCCACTCAGGTCCGCCGATGGTCAAGTAGGAAACATCAACACCGAAGGTGATTTTCACTTTTTGGGGGCATGTGCAAATCACTTCTAGCATTGATGTGGCTTCCCTTTGACCTAGGCGTTTGCTTACACTGAGCTTAGAAAAGCCTCACCGCATTTTTAGATATACCTATTTTTTAATTTGAAAATTATTTTTACAGTTTTAACCCTACATACCTCACTTCTATCCCCACGGGAGGGCAGACAAATTGGGTGTAGCATATCCTTTACCTTTGAAGAACTACAAAAGTTGTAGTCAAATAGTAGCTAAGTTTAATTGGAGCTAATCAGCTTTAAACTCACACATGGAATATATGGCCACGGCCTCCTTTATTGGGGCTCTGATTATTTGAAAACAAATCTTGTGAGAATTGTGCAAATGGAACTAGAGGGGCTGATGCATCAGTATAGAAAAGTGATTTACACCTTTCTTTTGGGGAGGGGGGGCACTTGTCACTTTTCTTTGCTGCTGTGTTCGCACCCTCTTGCGGTTTGCATAGTCCTCACGAGATTTGTTTTCACCTAATTTTCTCCTCCTTTATTGACCCCAAAACAAAACAAACAAAAAAAGTGGTAATGAAGCTTCTCATATATTTTACAACCGTAAAACTTGGGCATTAGTTATCAAAAGAAATCCGTTTTTTTGGAGGGTCCGGTCAATTGGGCCAATATCATGTTTGACAACCACACAAAGAGAGACCGGATTAAATCAGAAAGAACCAAATCAAAGTGGAAAACTCTATATTGCTATGCGTAATTGTCTATGTAGGTATGTCATTGATTGGCACCTCATGTGTTTTTGAATTTGGTTTCTTTTTTCAACAAAGGAACACTTCTTATAACCCCAACACATCATGTGTCAACTTATAATTCATCATAAACACTCAGCACTTTGTCATCAGAATATTTTCACGATTGTTTGTGTTGACAGGCCCATAAAGACGTGCCATTGATTGACACCTGATTTGCTTTGTTTTGATTTTGACGTCTCTTTTTTTTTTTTTTTAATGAAAAGGATCATCTCCTACTACCTTACGACCTGTTAAGGTCTTGTCATAGGTGGCATGATACAATTGACAGGAAAAAGTAAAAAGTCATCTTTCAAAAATTGTATTTCATTTTTTTTTCCAGACAATCATGTCGAGCCACCTGAACAGGTCATAAGTAGCAGGAGGGGATCCGTTCCGTGTGTTTCGTGAAGGATGAAAGTGCAAGTGGCGTGGCTGACGAAATATTAAGAAGCCAATTGATCGTAAGTAAGAGCGAATGACCACCCACTTGATGTATAGAGCAGGTGGGGCATTTCTCCAGACCTACTACATCTTAACCTCCAACTACTTTCATGTATGAGGAGTTCTTTCCCCATATCAATAACCTCGTCACACTTCAGCTACTAGTTCTAGATGAAGGTCGAACGGTTTAGCTTCAAACAAGTGCTCCCAGACCAGCGAATCGAGCTCCTCGAATTGACAATTCAAGGGTGCAATCTTGAGTGGGCAACTCCGGGGAGAGGTTGGAGATGGAGGCATTCTCATCGGCAAGTCGTTACTTTCGGAAATGGGGTGGTGGGCGACGCATTTCATCCTCAGCCATGCAAAACGTCTTGACACATTAATGAAGATGGACCCACTACTTAAAAGTTAGATGTTGCATTAAGCATCTTCATAATAATTGAATTGAACAATATTAAACCCATCAGCTTTCCACCAGGCCGGGTCTCCTCTGGTGTCGAGTTCATGGTACTCCAAACAAGTGATTTGGGTTGGTGATTTTTACTGTTTTTGACTACGTGTACACTAGATGCAGTCTTACGTGTTGGAGAGGATTTTGACTCATTTTTAGCACTTTATACCCTGTATTTTAAAGAGCCACCACTTAAATATCCTTTTCGCAATTTTACTTATTTGAGGATAAGGCAAACGTGATAAGGTGTATTCATTTATTTGGCCTCCTTTGATAGTGTCCAATTACAATTAGGTTTAATTTTTTCGGATAAAACGTATTGCAAAATCATTCGGATCTTGTTCATTTATGCTTTGTTCGTACCAAAGTCAGAGGACAAAAAATTTGCTGCATAGTTGATTTTATTGATTAACGTGTAAACATTAATTAAAATAAAAGATTGTGCTACTTGATATGGTCATGTTTGTGTCTTTAATCTGAACTATTGGATCGAAGAGTAATTTGATAGATAAAATTTAAACTTTTAATTTAGAAGTTGTTTCTAATTAGATGCATAATCCTTCCTCGAAGCAAAGATGCAATAAAGACAATTAATTTAAGACATGTTCAATAAAATAAAATAAAAAACTTGTTGTTTGTGGTTTCTCTTATAAGATGTACACTCTAAATTAAACGAGGAGACAAATAATTTCTTGACAATTGTGAAAAAATAATAAAAGGATGTTCATTATTTAGAGAGAGAGAGAGAGAGAGAGAGAGAGAGAGAGAGAGAGAGAGAGAGAGATGGTCACGGGTGTAATGGAAGCTTGGATTTTCTTGAAGCTTGGGATTGAGCTAAAAAGGGTTTGTATTGGAGAGCAGATAACATCCAAGTAAACTAATGAATTGAATCACTTGAAATCCTTCTATTACATTTATATTTGTTGATTTATTAGTTATTGAATAGTTTTGATCCATATCCCATTACGTGGTGTTTCCACTGCATCAACTGCTAAAGCTAAGCTAATTATGATAAGGGCCTTAAATATTATTGAAAATTGAAAATAAAAGTTTCATATGTCCTTTCAAACTTATAAAAAGAAAATTGCATTCTTAGATTAATTTTACTTGTGGAATGTTCTTGTTTTCTATTTTATTTAATACATTCTAATGTTGGGACGTGACTTGATGCACAAGCAATATTGAAGCCAACCAGCCACCTCGTCCGGTGCTTGCTGCCACCAATCCAAGTTGGAGAATCGCCAATAGCCTTTCTACTCTTCTCTCCATGGACCACTTTTGTCTTTTTCTGGAGCCGTATAAGCACAAGGATCTTTGCTATTCCTTGCCAGTACTTGGACTTTTAGCCTTAAAGTCTAAGATGTCAATTAAGATTCGGGTGTACCATGTGCCATCTGGGTTGATCATTTGTCGAATGACCAACCTTTTTTTTTTTTTTCCTTTGCTATTCCTTGCCGGTACTTGGACTTTTAGCTGTAAAGTCTAGATGCCAATTAAGATTCGGGTGTATCATGTGCCATCTGGGTTGATCATTTGCCGTATGACCAACTTCTTTTTTTCACATAATCAGGATATGCAATGGTAGCGGCATTTGCATTTGTATTAGACATAACCAAATGTTGAAAACTAAGTCATTTAATATCATTTAAAACATTTAATATGCCATTTAAGAATTTCATTAACAACTCTTTAAATTAAATTTTCAAATTTAGTTGTTTTCAAAATTGCCTCTTATTTGTTTAGTTTCACATTAGTTATAATAAAAAACAGTGTACAATATATAAGTTTCAACTTTCCGTCATTCTTGTGTATTTTGAGAAACTCACACTCTCTCTCTTGACTACTATGGTATAACAAGGTGTATAGTATTTTACATATACACACAAGCACGAGTATAGGTACGGGCAAGGGCTTAGGCGTAAGGGTGCTTGAAGCACACTTTGCACTTCGCACGTACGCATCATCACGAATGTGTTAGACCAAGTGTCATTCACCACAAGTTGGACTAGACCAAAGTAGTACGCGAATGTGCCGAGCCAAGTGTCATTCTCCACGAGTTAGGCAGGATTAAGTGGACTTAAACCTGCATATATAGTGGGCCAAGGCCCGCGAATGAGGGGACAAAGTGCGTGAATGTAAAGTATCAAGTTCATTCACCACTAGTTTGGCTCATTCGCAATGGATCAAAACCGTTACAACCCAAAAGCATTACAGTCTTGCATCTAATGCAACAAAGAGCCTATGCCGAGCCTGGTAAGGGTCCATTCGCCCATTCATTGGGTAAAAAACAGACCAACAAAAGGTTGACACATCATAGGGAGTTAGTAGAATTGGTAGAAGAGCTCTTTCACTATAAAAAGGGGCCCTTGGGCTCCCAAGTGGAGAGTAAAAGATAGCAAAAATATGAGAAAATGAGGACCGAGAGCAAGAAGAAAGGAAAAGAAGAAGAAGGTGGCGAATGAGGGTTCAAACATTTTCTTCTCTCTTCCTCTCTTAGATATGTGTTGCAAAACACATGTTCCTTTAAGCTCATGGATCTACATTTCCCTTGTACGAGCTTTGTAATGTCTCATTGGGCTTGAAAACTATCTCAATCAAGTATTGAAGTGATCATTTTAGTGAACCTCCACAAGGTTTGATGGTACAACCATAGTCTTCTTCACTCAGTTTTTATATATGTTTATCAACTTGATAAGGGGACATTATACTAAATTTTTGGAAAAATTTGAACTTATCAAAATTAGACATTTTTTGAATACCTGACTCTTTAAAAGGCAATAAGTTATAAAGGGAAGTATTCTACGTCTTTGTTGGGACATGCAAACCCATTAAAAGACAAGGAATTGATTCTGAGCTTAGTTGTATCCCGAAGGTAGCTTGGTACACTTCCTTACACAATTTTATAAGAAGCACGACTATTTTTTAAAAATGCATAAAATAGCACCTCTATGTCTCGGGTCACTTGGTTTAAATTTTTATTAAATTATAAGTACTTGACTTTAAAATTGTGGAAGTAACGAATTTTTTAATTATTGAATGAGGATCCAACACCAAATGCTTTTTTTTTTTTTTTCATTTGGTAAAACCAAATGCTTATTTTTAATAACCAAATATTTTGTTCTTGCTTTTTTTGGGTGTATATTCTTAAAAGGGACTTTTTATAGCCTGTTAGGCAGCCACCTGTAATGTAATCATTTTATTTAAGTTTCTCAAGGTATTTGTAGCTATGAGGTGATGGTTTGTAATGAACTCATTTAAATTTATAGTGATTTGTTAACTACTATTAGAAACGAAGTCGTCTTAGGTTTTTCTATAAAATGAAATGACTAATGTTATCAAGTACAAATCAGTGCAAATCTGAATGAGTTCATTACAAACCATTCCATTGTGGCTACAAAAGCTTTGGGAAACTCAAATGAAATTATTACCTTACATGTGGCTGCCAAATGCAACCTTATCATTTTTCTTTTATTGAAAGAGTTTCTAAAAGGAGTTTGAATCATCCCCAATCTACAAGGAGGCTTCTATGTTTATTCACTAGTGTTCAACAAGAAGACTCTCTTCCAAGAAACTTATCCTTTGTGTTTTTTAATTTTTTTAGGTTTTTCCTTCAGGTGTAAGCAACCGTTGTATCATGCTTAGCATCAAAGAAAACTCCCATTTACATTTTCAATGCCAAAATTCCTTGTTCAGCATGTGTTCTCTTTGACTATTTTTATGAAAAATATAAAAAATAAAAATAAAAATTGTTGACCAAGCTCACTGTTTCCAATACAGTGCAAGAAATACGCGGCAAACCTGGATTGCAAAATAAAACATTTCATATTTCAATTATTTGCAAAAATAAGTGCGTTTATTTTCGTTTATTTGTTCTTTTTTCAATTGAACTTTAACTTGTTTAATAAAAAAATTATAATATATATATATATATATATATATCCACGATCCTAGGATACAATATTAATCATATAAAAAAGCAAATAAATAAAAATAACACAAGAACTCACAATTTACGTGAAAAACCCCAAATTAGAAAAAACCACGAAACTGCAAAAGTTTTATTATTAAAGAGGTCATTACATAGTGTTGCTCAAATAACTGCAAGGTGCTAAGAGGGGTGGACTGGAGACAAACCATAAAAATTTTACTATGCTAGAAGTAAATATGTACAAAAATGTTTAGATATAAATACATATATGTAAGCGTCAATCAGCCATCATGTAAAAGTACGATTTTATCTTTAAGGCAAAAGACATTTTGCCCTCTTGGATTTTATCCTTTGACCAATGGAATCGTGTCTTGATCACCAATACTTCTTTGGGTCATCAATAACATCAAACTCCACAAAATAACAATATATATATATATATATATATATATATATCAAATATCAATTTTCTTAAAATGAATCGTATTAATATATTGATCAAAACATCAACAAAATAAATTATATGACAAGGAAAAATCATTTCTCTAATTTATTTTAAATAGTACTACATTTGGATGTCTTGACCAAAATATTTTCCCCTGACATTGCATGCATACCATTTGAATGACATGAAAAATAATCAAAAACAATAGAATTTTAGCTTCAATTTTTCTCATGACATTTTCTATAATGGGCTTTGATGACATTACTAAACTCAATGATGTTTGCAACCACCAAAATAAAGGAAAGTTCATACTTGCAATAGTGGGCTTGAAAATTAATCTCATAGGTAGCTGTTTTGTTTTTTTTCCTTGAGTAAGGTGAATGGAGATTCTGGATCACCTCCCAGACAGTCTCTCGTCTACATCTTCTGTTGTGTATCTAAATGATCTCCGAATGAGCTTCTAAATACCAGTCGGGAAGATCAACAATCCTTATTTTCTTATTCTTAGTATTAATATTATTCTCTTATAACCAAAAAATATTATTAAGGATCATGTCACTCTAATTAAAAGATTTCATTTAGATATAAGAAATGCCAACTTTGCTCTCGGTCATTGAAAAAGAGTAGCTATCCAGATTAGTTGGAAAGAGCAGTAACCTTGGCTGTTAGAGCTCTCATGAAAAACCCCAACAAGAAGTGGTGTTCAATGCACTCTACGTCACCAAAAATTTAAAATTTGCTCCCAAAATTTAAAACCCTGGTTGACGAGCTGGGATTAGGTACGGAAATTTGCTTTTCCTGATGTATTAGGATGACATCAGTGACTTTCACTTTTTGGGGGGTGCTTATGACTTTTCAGCACTGATGTGTCCACCCCCTAC
>JAOXJP010085667.1:0-14843 GCA_025762735.1 Platanus orientalis | reverse complement strand
GATGATGAACTAAAATATTTTATTATAAATGTCAAACAAATAAAATAACATAAATAGTATCTATGATGGCTTTGTCAAGACACATATTCTAACAATAGGTTCCTTTTCGTGCAATCCGGGTGACTCGGTAGGGACCTTCCTAATTGGGTCCCAGCTTTCCGTCTCTTGGAACATGTGTTGCTATGCTCACTTTCCAAAGGACGAGGTCCCTGTTCTGGAAGCACTGCGATTGCACTCGAGTCTTGTGATACTTCATCATCCTCTGTTGATAAGTTGCCATGCGAATGGTAGCCTCCTCTCTCCTTTCCTCCAGCAAGTCAAGGTTTAGTCGCAGCTCTTTCTCTGACTCCTCTACATGTGATTCCTGAATTCTTAGACTTGCCATCCCGACTTCCACTGGTATCACTGCTTTGCAGCCGAAAGCCATGGCGCAGGGGGTCTCTTCCGTGGGACTTCTCAAAGTTGTTTTGTATGCCCAGAGCACACCTGGTAGCTCATCATCCCACTGCCCCTTCGACGCCTCTAACCTGGTCTTGATGATCTTCAATATAGTTCTGTTAGTGACTTCTACTTGTCCGTTGGCCTGAGGATGTGTTGGGGAGGAGAAATGGTTCTTGATCCCTAACTGGGAGCAGAATTCGCGAAAATATCAATTGTCAAACTGCTTTCCGTTGTCGGTAATGATGACTTGTGGTATTCCGAATCGATAAATTATGGACTTCCAAACGAAGTTATGTATGTTGTGATAGGTTATTTTCGACAGCGCCTCGATCTCAACCCATTTTGTGAAATAATCGACTGCCACAACGAGGAACTTCCTCTGCCTCATTGCCAGGGGCAATGGTCCTACGATGTCGATTCCCCACTAGGCAAAGGGCCACGGTCCGGTAATGGGTGAGAGCTCCTCAGCTAGCTGCCTAGGAATGTTAGCAAACCTTTGACAGCTATCGCACTTCCTCACATGGCTTACCAAGTCGGCTTGCATCGTTGGCCAGTAGTATCCAACTCTAATCAATTTGTTAATGAGAGACCGACTGCCCGAATGGTTTCCGCAGATTCCCTCGTGGACCTCCCTTATGACATAGTCTGCCTCGACTGGTGACAGACACCTTAAGTAAGGTAAGGTGAAACTTTGCTTATAGAAGAGTTCTCCAATTAAAGTGTAGCGACTGGCATGCAGCTTCAGTTTCTGGGCCTTTCCTCAGTTTGATGGCAAAGCTTCCATTTTCAAAAACTTTATAATTGGCATCCTCCAGTCATCCGCTGACACATTCATACACATACAGAACTTCGGCTCGTCTTCCATGCTGGGTTGATTGAGTTTATTTACTAGCAGTCGGTTGTCCATGATGTATCTGTCATCAAAGGCCAACCATGCCAGCCGGTCGGCGTGATCATTCTGACATCTAGAAATATGCTTAATCTCGACAGCCTTGAAGTGGGACATGAGCTCCTTGACTCTAGCAAGGTATTTCTTCATTCTCTCCTCCTTGGCTTCATACTCTCCAGTTACCTGTCCTTCAACGAGCTTGGAGTTAGTGTGAGCGAACAAGCTGCGACCCCTGTCTCAATCTCCAAGCCTAGTCCGACTATCAAGGCCTCATACTTGACTTCATTATTTGTTGCTTTAAACCCTAATCGGATTGCGTATTCGATTACTATTCCCTCGGGGGTAGTCAACAGGAGACCAGCGCCGCTAGATGAAGCAGTGGACGATCCGTCCACGTGAAGGGTCCATTCTGACTTGAGGGGAAACTTTTCACACATCTTTGGTATTAATTCAGCCAGGAAATCCGTTAAGACCTGCCCTTTTATGGCGGTCCTCGATCTGTAACAAATATCGAATTCGCCCAACTCCACGGCTTATTTCAGTAACTTGCCCAAGACCTTTGGTTTCTGTAACACGACCCTTAATGGCTGATTCGTTAGTACCACGATTTGATGGGATTAGAAGTAGGGTCTGAGCTTTCTTGTTGTTGTTATCAGGGCGAATGCCAGTTTTTTCAGAGGCGGATACTTCAATTCTACTCCATAGAGGGCTCGGTTAGTATAGTAGACAGGGATCTTACCATGCTGGTCTATTACTAGGACTAAGCTCACAGCTACCTCAGACACTGCCAGATATAGATATAAGTCTTCTCCTGGGGTTGTTCGCCCAAGGGTTGGTAAGCTCGCTAAATGCCCTTTAAGATCTTGAAATGACTGCTCGGCTTCCTCCGTTCACTCGAACCCTTTCTTTAAAAGGCGAAAGAAAGGAAAACATCTATTTATTGACTGAGGGTAGCCACCCTTCCTACCAACTGTTGGACGTCTTTCACGGTCTGTGACGACTTCATATTCATAATCACATCGACTTTCTCTGGGTTGGCTTCTATCCCCCTGTGGGAGACCATGAACCCCAAGAACTTGCTAGCCGACACCCAGAAGGCACACTTAGTTAGGTTCAGTTTCATTTGGAATCTCCTTAGGGTTTAAAGGGTTTCTTCCAGGTCATCCACATGCCTCTCAGCTTCCATGATTTTAACAAGCATATTGTCTACGTAGACTTCTATATTTCCCCTAATCTGGGTCTTGAACATTCTATTCACCAGCCTCTGATAAGTGGCTCCCGCATTCTTTAACCCGAATGGCATGACTTCATAACAATAGGTCCCTCGGTCGGTTATGAAGGATGTTTTCTCATGATCCCCTTTCTCCATTTGTATCTGGTTATAGCCTGAGAATGCATCCATGAAGTTGAGTAGGGCGTGGCCCAAAGTAGAATCAACCAGTGCGTCTATTCTTGGTAGGGGGAAGCTGTCTTTGGGACACACTTTATTAAGGTCAGTAAAGTCTACGCACATCCTCTACTTCTCGTTGCTCTTCTTTACCAACACCACATTAGCCATCCAATCGAGATAGGTGACTTCCCGTACGAACCTCGCTTTCCGCAACTTCTCCACTTCCTCTGCTATGGCTTGGTTCCGGTCGGCTGTAAAAGTTCTATCTTTTTGTCTGACCTGTTTCACAGTTGGATCGACACTTAGCCTATGAGTGATTACTCTTGGGTCGATCCCGGGCATGTCCGCGTGTGTCCAAGCGAAGGCATCCCTATAGGTCATCAGGAGTTTTTGTAAACGGAGTTTGATTTCTTCAGGAAACATCCTCCCCACATGTACCACCCGCTCAGGATGGTTGGGATCTACGCCCAACTACTCTAACGGGGAATTAAACGGGGTATAAGCCTGTGTGACCTACGAGGCGGCGGGTGTGCTTCCCTAGGTTGCATCGCCCAGTCGGGATTATCTCTCATCCTTTCTTCAGCTTTGACCACTTTTGGTCTCTCATCTCTTTTTCTCTTTGACTGCTCACAGAACTCATTCCCTTGATCCCATCGGGTTGCCATCGTGTCTTTGGCGTTTATGTGCTTTTGGGCCCTCAGCATCAGCTCAGCTATATTGCTTGGAGGGGACTTCGAAAGAGAGAATAAGAATTTAGTGGGCAATAGCCCACCCATGAAGGCGGTGAGCACAACCTTCTCATCAGCATCATCTACATGCATTACCTCCTGGTTGAAACAAGAGACATAGTCCCTTAGCGATTCCCCTCTTACCTATTTGACATTAAGCAGATAGGTGGCCAACTGACGATAACGCCTCCCTCCTATGAAATGGTTGGCAAATGACTGGCTCAATTCAAAGAATGAATTGATGCTATTGGGTTGAAGGCTGTTGAACCATTTTCGTGCCAAACTTTTTAGGGTTGTCGGGAAGGCACTGCACATGACCCCATCTGAGTAGTTGTGCAGTAGCATCAAAGTTTTGTAAGTCTCTAAGTGATCAAAGGGATCCTTGCTTCCATCGAATGGTTCCATCAAGGGAATACCATACTTTTTGGGGAGAGGATGCAACATGATCATCATGGAGAAGGGGTGATCTGTCCTCTATACCAATGCTTCCACTGTAGATGGAGCCTTACCTCGGATAGCTTCCATTATCGTGTTAAATTGATCTTGAATCCTTCGGATACGACTATCTTGTTCGGCTATAGTTCTCGCGCCTGCGGCACTGGTAGGCCATGACACTAAAGCTCCTGGGCCTTGTTGTCTTCTTCCCTCTCCCTTCTAAGTTCTTCCACTCTTGGTTCGGGATGCATACCGTCCTGTGTCCCCTCATCGTCGGAGCGCAAACATTCCATCCACTCCATAAGCCTGCGATTCAACTCTTGATTTTACTGTGTCATTCTCTCCATATTATGGTGGAGATCTTGCAGCTTTTGCTCCAGGCTTGCGATTTGGGCTACCTCGACCTCTCCTCTTCTTAGATCGTTTGTGGATGATGCGTTCCGACAGGCTTCCATTCTTCCAGATTGAGTTTCTACCATAAGACCTTTATCTTGTCGAAAACTTCCTTCTCGTTTCCCACAGACGGCGCCAATTAATGATGCCCAAAAGAGGATCACTCAGATGGTCCAATGAAGTCCCTTGATCTGGAATCCGGGTGGTACCTGCACACTAGCGGGAAGATGACATCGGTGTGGCACCGGCCAACACCTCTCCGACGCCCAAGTCAGAGTCTGGGAAAAACTGAAAGAAGAATTACCTTATCTCTTTAGGGATTGATTATACTTACCTCTCTTCTGGGGTTCCTTTCCCCTCTTATCTCCTTTCCTTCCCCGTTCCTCAAATATTCTTCGAGTTGGTTACAGGAAAGTGGGGGAGTGGTCCACGTGTCAGTGTTGGGTTGGTAGTTGTTCTCTCATGCTTTGTATCCCATAACCATATTTGTCTTACTTGTTGTACACTTAGGTATCATCATGCATCCGTCACCTTGAAAGCAGTAGGCGGTCATCCCTCGGTCGTTTTTGCTAATGAGTAAACTAAAAGGTAATGGGGGTCGGTCAGTACTTTACATTTCTAATGGGTCGGGCGACAGATTTCCTCTGATGGGTCGGTTGGTAGCGTTCATCTTCGATGGGTCAGTTGGTAATTTCCTTCTCTATTAGGTCGATCATTAGTCATCCTTTCTAATGGTCCGTCTGTAGCCACGCTTTCTGGTGGGTTGATCAGTAGTCATGCCTTCTATTGGGTCTATTTATAATCTTTTTATTTGTTGGGTCGTTGAACAAACGAGATGGACCAGGGGGTTCACTCGATTAATCGGCTCCGCCATCTCGGGTCCACATACTCCATCATCAGCTTGGTTGACTAGTTGAGTGTTATGGAAACTTGAATAACTATGATAGAGAGACTGCCTATGCTTTTAATAGTCAGGAGGACTGAACTCAATTATGGGAGAAACTATAGAAGGTAAGTAGTAACTTCTTTATGCCATGGATTGTTTTGGGAGACTAGCTAACTGTGTGAGATATACTCATGAAAAGAAGGGAGGGGAGAACCCGAATGTTGTAGCTCTTGATGAGTTCAATAATTGTCTTATGGAATCATATCTCCAAGATCTGAAATGGTGGGGACACAAATATACATGGTGGAACAAGAAATTTGGAAAAGATAAAGTAGAATGCAAGCTGGACAAGGTGCTGGTAAATGGAGATTGGAGTAGTATTTATCCCTTTTCAAATGTGAAATTTCTTCTACTTGGAGTATTGGATCATTTTCCAAGTTTGGTTACTTTAGGGCCCAAAATGAAGGAAGTACCCAAACCATTTAAGTTCTTTGATATGTGGGTGCAACATGAGAAGATTCTTGAGGTGGTTAAAGAGGGATGGCAGATTGAAGTTTCAGGAAGCCCTTCTATACCAGGTAGTGCAAAGGTTGAAGTCAATCAAATCCAAACTCAAAAGTTGTAATATTAATACATTTGACAAAGTTTATGCACAAACTACCAACGCTTGGGCTGAAATGTATAAAATTTAAGAAGCAAGGAAAAATAGTATAGACAATGAGAATCTGAAGACTTGAAAAGGAAATTACTATGGAGTATTATAGATTGGTTAGGCTAGAGGAAAATATGTTGAAGCAAAAATCAAGATTTTAGTGGCTACAATTGGGTGATGGTAACAATGTCTTCTTTCATAGATTAATATTCAATAAGAGAACATCTCTCTTCATCACTATGATGGTATAGTGACTCCCATGAGAGCAAGTTATGGTGGATTGTTTAGAAACACAACAAGTTCAACCATAGTGGCTAATGTTGGATTGACAGAGTCTAATCATGTGCTATGGACCGAATGTTATGCCCTCTTAAAGGGGCTGGAGTTAGCAATTGAGCGAGGATTCAATAAACTAGAGATTGCAATGGACTCAAAAGTGATAGTAGGAGTATTTAATCATACATACGATTTCCTATGGAGAGTGTTGCTATTGGTGACAAAAATATGGAAGATTGTACATGGCCTAGAGCATTATCAAATCAAAGACATCAGGTGGGAGCTGAACTAGCCAACAAACTTGTTAGCATTTTTTTATGTGGTAGATACAATTGTCTTAAATCCTGATGATTTCCATGTAAACCTTAAGGATGCAATCCTAAAGGATTTTATGCAATGTACATACACAGCTATAACTTATTTTTGTATTAAATACAATTATTACTTACCAAAAAAAAGAGATTATGCTATGATTAAATTATAGTTAAATCTCAATCAGAGTTAGTGATGATTTGGAATATAAGCCGGTGTTTCTACGGATGGCCCCACCACCATTCTATAAACTTCTGACAAACAAAATGTTACCATGGATTTTTTTTTAAATTCAATGGCAGAAGTGGGTCACCCAAGATCCCATAAACACAACTACCACAATCCCTAGCGGCGGTTATTTTCTACGTATATGGACTCTTTAGGCTTTAAACAGCCAAACTGTATCCTACATACATGAACTGTAAAGTGATAACTTTAAATGTGTAACGCCCTTGAACCCGGAGTCGGATATGGGATCTATATGCGCCTTAGATTCAGATCATTACATTGATTCGATCACCAATGTTCACAATCCGTTAGTAATAATTCAATAGCCATATTCACCTTCTAAGTTCGATAATTGTGGAAACGTATTCATATCACAATATTCAAATAATCAATAAATCGCAACAAATAATATACTATAAACTCTAATGTAAGCCAATTTTGTAGAAATCAATTGTCTACATCAATCGGGTTCCTTTTCACCCAAATCACAAACAAAGGAAAATAATATACAATATTTCAATAGTATGGACCAAAATAAAGGGTCCCAAATGAGTCCAAAATATATATGAAAGAATAGAAAAAGGCTGAAAACGTCGTTACAAGTCTCTAAAATGAAAAACCTATAATAAAAGTCAATCTGAAAAACAAGATGGCTGAATTAGTCCTAACCTATAAACAATCTATTTGACTATAGAAAATATGAAGCAAAAGTATAATTCTGAGTACTAGCAAGTCCAAAGGTCAATACAGAACTAAACAAAGATCGAAGTAATAAGCATAATCATGCTAGTACAACTGAACAATAATCAGATATCAAACTAAAGTTGAAGGTCCAATATAAAGTTTTAAATTCAAATAAAGAATTCTAATTTCATAATTTGGAATTCAATGTTAAATACCAAGAAAGAATCGATGTCCAAACAAGTAATTCAATACGAAGATCAAAATCTATGAATTCAATGGCATATGTTATTTTCAAAAGATTTGATGTTCAATGATTCGAAATGTTCAAAGTTCACATAGTTCAAAGTGTTCAGAGTTCAATGTTTAATGTCCAAACATTTAAATTAAAGTATTCGTATGCTTTGGTCAATCCCACAAGAAGGGTTTAGATCTCATGCTAAAATCCATGAGTAGAGCCAATGTCCTTGTTGTAACCATCAGGGTAGGGTCCTAATCTTCTAATAATCCTTAGAAGTAAGTCCAATATCAGTGAAACCAAAAAGCATGTCTAAAGTACTTTTTTCACACTTAACCTTGTGAGTTGGCCTAAAGAGTTAAATGACATACTTAGCCCGGTGTCAAGACCTAAATGGTCAATGATCACACTTAGCCCTATGACATGGCCTAAAATGGATCAAAGGTTCGAAGTTCAATAAGATTCACATCAATAAATTCAAAGGTTCATATAGTTTCAATAATTAGAATATTTCTATAATGCATAAAACAAACATAAGCATAACATTGTCATGATTCAATCATTTCAAAGGTATACGATTCACTTAAATTCGATGTTAGTACATGATTCGATATTCATAAAATCGAAGTCACAATAATTCACTAAGATTTCACATAAAATCATTGATTCAAAGCATGCAATAAGATTTAATAGTCCACATAGTTCATATGATCACATAAGGAGCATAGAGTTTACTAGAATCAATGAGTTTAATACAAATTTATAGAAATTCAACAATTAAAATGTTTTTTCAATAAATCTAAGTGTAGAGATCAATAAATCTAAGTATAGAAATCAACCAAATATCATTTATAGTGTTCTAAACAAAGGTCAAAACAAGATTGTTTATCAATTTGATCATTAATAGTGTAAATCTTGAAGGATTCACAATTTCACATAGATTTTCAAAGATTCACATAGGAAAAATTCAAATTTCATATGATCTAAAAGATTCAATGTAGGAAAATCAGTCCACGCAATGTTTAAGAACAATAATCTTTCACAAAATAGGTCTAGATTTAAAAATCAAACAAGATTCAATGGTTTAAAGCATAGATCTGCAAAATTTTTAGATGTTCCAATAAGAGAAGGGATCATACCAAGCATAGGGAGCATAAACACTTACTAAACAAACTAGAATCCATAGATTTAGTATGGTTCACTGGTTTAATGACAAAGATTTCCAATAATCTCAAAATATTCAATGAAAACATCATATAATCTGAGAATTTCAATAGGAAATTACATTACAACAACCATAATATGCAAGATTACTTAAAATCCTTCCAAAATCCTTTGTTCCTTGTCAAAGCTCATTCACTTCAATCTCTCAAATCACCCTTCTCTATAAAATTAGTGTAGATCTAATATTAAATAAAGTAAACTAAGAAGACCATGAAAGAAAATCACCTGTTCTAGCAAAAATTCTTAAGAATGGGTTAGACTTACCAAATTGGGAAAGAAGTTCTCCTCCTTCCTCCTAAATCTCCATATTCTCTCTTCCTTTCTATGTTTTAAGAAGTATAATAGACCTAAATGAGGTCAAATAATGGTTATATTTTGTCACAAATGAGATCCCACTCATGTGGAGGTCGAATTAGAATAAGCCATATTATTTCTTTGTGTGACTTTTATTTTTTTTTAGAATTATGAGTCGTGATAGGTTAATAGATTTGTGATAAGTCACACTCATGATCGATCACACACTACAAGACAAGACAATTTTGGCATCGCATAAGAGAGTCGCCAAAGGTGTAAAAACGAGTCGTCAAAACTTCTCAGCAACTCAAACCACTACGTTGCCAACATGTTGCAATAAGTGTACGACAAAAAGTCTTTAGCAACTTCAGAACTTTAGTCGCCAAAAGTTACTCATCTGCGATGCCAATTGAGTCGCCAAAAGGTGCCCCTATAGTGTCGCAAAAAGTGGGACTTGTGTCCTAAAAGATAGGGGTATTAGACTTTTGGTGATGCAAAAAAAGCGTCGCTAAAGAAAATTTTAAATTTTTTTATATTTTATTATTTGACATTCCGTGACTCTCTCTATGTGTTGCCAAAAGGTTAAATTTTATTTTAATTTTAATTTTTATAATTTTTTGTGACTCAATTGTTGAGTCGCCAAAAACAAATTTTTTTTTCTAATATTACTTTCCGCGACAGAATTTGTGAGTCACCCAAAACCAACCCAAGCTAACCCAAATTGTTCCAAGTTAATCAAATATACAAATTTTCTTGGAAACATGTATGCACCTGTATTCATTCAAACCCAATCCAACCCAAATTGGTCCAAATTCATCAAATTAATATATCATATGTATTCATAACAAACACGTATCTAATTCAAATCCAAATCCAATCTCAAACATAAACACATAATTGAAAACATGTAAAAACCAAACAATCATTCAAATAAATCCTAAAAGAGTACGAATACGACTGTCCAAATATCAAATTCCAAATACAAATGAGTCATGCAGGGGTCCCGCTCCACAAAGCCATCATCGATCTGTACAAACAAAAAACAATCACATTAACATTTATTAATCAAATTTGAAAGAAAACATAAGTGAAAGTACATAAGAAATTGCTATCAATGACATAAAAAAAGAGGTTGCATCCCCACTTTACAAGTAAGTAATGTCTCTTGTATCTTCCTAAAAGCAAGAACTAATATTGAGATCTATCTTGTTACCCTCATCTATAAAAAAATGTTGTCCAATAAAGGTTGGCTCTAAAGCATGAGAACAATTGGGAAGTGGAGCCTTAACAAACTCATGACTTCCTTTTAACCTCGGTGAAACCAATGTGCCACATGCTTAATTATAGGAGATATTATTGTTAGATCTCTTTTTACTCTACCATACATGGTGGTAGTCTTAGAGAAAAAACATTTATTATCACTTCGACAGAAATACTTACTTGGGTGGTTTATTATGTTGCATTGTGGTATTGAACTCTTTGATCTATTCATTTAGCAGAGGCACTCCCAGCTATAGATTAATAGGGAGTCAAACTTAATGCTTACTAGATTTATTTTTACCCAAATTATTTCCACTTTTTGCCTTATATTTTTAATTTTTCCTTTCTTAATTTTTGTTCTAGTTAAGATTGTACTTTTTTGACAGGCTTAAGGCTTGAAATCTCAATAAGGCTACAACTATGGAATTTCAATTCAAATTCCCATCACCCAACTTGGTTTTTAAATAGGTATTGGAAATGATAACTTCCTGCTAACATGGTTTTACCAAAAAAAAAAAAGGTCTATTGACATCAACTCAATTGGGTAGCAAAGATTTTAGTTGCTTTATGCTCCAAAATGCCTCCCCATTTTCCCATAAAACCATTTAAAGAATATAAGTTCTCATGTTAATTTGTTTCCATGCAAATATAGATCACTTACACAAAACATAGCTGCAAATTTATAAGAGAGATTTCCTGAGAGATTATTGTCGTTCAAACCCATAAATCCCAATCTCTTTAGCTCTACACAGTCTCTAGAATTTGTCCAATCAGACCCATGTTAGAGAGATCTAAAAAGATCAAATTTTGTAGATTCTCACACTGAAAAAATGCAAGGCAAATGATTGATGTGGAATTTCACATTCCTACTTCTATGATTAATAGTTTGGGAAATTTATAAGTGTTCATACCAAAATTTCTTGGGGAGAATGCTGTAGTCAGTGAAGAATTAAGGTTTTAAGATATAGTCTAAATTTGGGGGGGAAATTGAACCTGAGAGTGGTCTCTCTTCATTTTTTCCATTAGTGTTTCAACTGCAAGTGTCCAAAAGAATGTAAGACCGCTTTTGATGGATTTGAGAAGGCCAAAACACCAGAGAGAGAGAGAGAGAGAGAATCTTTCATAGCTTAATGCTGAACTCTGAGCTCACCCATAACATTTGGTGATTCACTAAGAAAGCTCACAAGCATCAGACTCACTAGTAAACTAACATATGCCATCACTACCATAAAACATGGGCTCCCATAAGCAAGTTTAGAAACTGGGGTGAAGAATAGGTCACTTGTTCCATTACCTGGGTGGTTGAATATCACATGTCATACCAAAAAAATCCAAAATGATTAAAAGCTTACCTCTGTTCTTCATGCTAGAGAAAATGCAGTGGTTAGGCCTCCACCTAAAATAGTGGTTGAAGACGTTGGATGGCTAGGAAATTAGAGAAGTAAAAAGTGTTGTGAGGGTTTATGAGTAGATGCCAGGGTTTATAAGAAATAGATAAACTATCACGCCCCGGATACGAATGGCAATTGAATGCCGACACGTGACAGATAAGGAATTCCTTAAGCCAATGCTAGCCTCTAAAATTGAGGGAAACGTGTCTCCATGGGTTTTCTTACCAAAATTTCTGTAGCACCTCCCCATAACTGGGACACATGGAGATAGGTGTCCTATATCAAAAGGCTATATGATCACCTGATAAACAACAGTTTATAACAATATCCATCCATAGAAAGAAACTACATATAAACTATCTAAACTGTCCATATGACAACCATTTTCATTCATAAGAGAAAATATATGCATGCCTCCAAAATACATCATTGGTTACCAACATAAGTACTAACCCAGTAACCATATAAGATGTGATATACCAAAATACAAGATGAATCGTAAAGGATACCTGAAATGAAGAGTACACATAGCCACTCTAGACTGGGACCATACATCTCTATATACACTATACACCAAAATAAAACTACCAAATACCTCAAAGCTGGCAAGTATCACTATGACTGAGAATCTATTCGACCTGAAGCGTCAGGAATGTCTTTATCTGAAGAAAAAAAATGGTTTAATCATAGGTGAGCTACACTAGCTTATAAGAGATCCCCATATTCCATAATTTATAATACACACGAACCCACAATGCAATATAACAAACACGTAACTCAACAATAATAATACTATAACAATGATAAAACATTAAGTAAGCTAAGCAATAATATGTAAACATAATCATCAAATCTTAAGCATAAACAAATGTTAACTCATCCCAAAGAGTTCATTCTGCTAGGTCATTATAACATGGCAATTAATAAACATCATTTTATATAAAGATGCATGAAAAACTAATATATGTTTGCAAACCTGACAATTTTAGGTGCTAAAATCTCATATGATTGATAGATTCATACTAAGCAACATTAACCACATAAAAGTGATGCAAATCATGTCTTAAACACTGTATACGTGCATACTGCAAACTGAACCCCGCCTAGTGGTGGCCAACCACTAAGCAGCTCCGGACAAATCCAAGGATCCCATATATGCCTAAATACATTGGAAAGGTAATAACCATAAGTTATGCCCCGCGAACCCCACCTGGTGATCTCCTTACAAGAAGTCACGTGGACAGCTCCGGATAAATTTAGGGGTTCTTTTTGTGCCTCCCTACGCAGGGATAGGCTAATTTTGGTGTGTCCACCAGGCCACCCGGCCCTAAGCCTCACCCATGGAGCACCATGCATAAGTATAAATCATTGGATTAAAAAATATATTATTTATGCAATACATGATCACTTCGGCTATCTCTAAAGGGTTAATATACCCCAAGAAATGTATCAACAAAGGGAACGATCCCATTCTACATAATTTAAAGTCTCACAATACCGGGCTATCAAAGCCTCATTCTCATGGACTGCTATATGAAATTCTTTAAATAAATGTTATGATACTAAAATAAATAAAACAATCAAGAGTCAATTCTTTCTATAAGAAGCAATAATTATAGAGATTAATGTACAAGCAGTCTATAAAAATAAGAATAACAGATTATGCATTTTGTTAAATTCTTTAATCAATAATTTCATGTAAAAATAGGCTTAAAAACCTTAACCCTACAACATGGCTTAATTCTTTTAGGCTAACCCTAAAGGGAATTTTGCAAGCAACAACCCATTTATACATCCTAAATAAAAAAGAATGTTTTTAATAGCTAAAATATACATTTTTTATTAAATATAACCTAAAACAACCAACATGTCGGAAGAGGAATTGTAAATCAGGCACACAATCCACTATAAATGGTAAAATATGGAAACCACTTACCAGATCTGGGGAAATCTGGGCTAAACCCCGACTTTCCCTTTCCTTTTTCCTCTTCTTCTTCTTCCTTTTTCTCTTTTCTTCTCTCCTGCCATTTTCCCTTCTTTCACAAATGCTCTCAGGGTTTTTTGCAAAACTGGATGCAAAACCCTTCTTTTCGTTCTGTTTATATTTCTTTTATTTTTTGTTCCCCAATCTACCCCTGCAAGAATAGTTAAACAGCATTAGGGGCATTACATAAACAGAGCATATGAGAGGAGGATGAGAGAAAGTAAGAGAAATGGAACATAAGCTCTGAAACAAACAAGTTAGTTTCTCTCTAGTGTCTCTCGTGAGAAGGTGAAAAGCTTCTTTTTGTTCAGGATCAGAGGCCTTCAAGTCAATAATTGTACTCCCATGCCCCTAACATTCACATGATGATCCTTCTAAAGTGGGAGAAGTGTCATTGGTTCTCAATTCCCATACATATGTTGAAAATGAAATAAAAACCCAAATAAATACACATCTGAGTTTTTTTCTCTTCGCAAACCATTTAAAACATATATAATCTATTAGCGATATTTAATTCTTGTTGTCAATTAAATACAAACTCATTGATCCAAACCCAAGAGTGACTTAGTTATTCAACAGAGGAGAGAGAGATTAGTAAGAAGAGTCGTTGTAGTCGAGATCAGTAGGAAGAGTAGTTGTATTCTATAACATAGTTGAAGAAGAATCGCAATGTGTTTGTGAGGGAGGAGATGAAGATGGAAGGCTTTGGAAGGTAAGTAATACATGTAAAAAGAATAAAATGCTGTGTTTTAAACCCTATTATTTAAAAAAAACAATAAAATGATAAAAAATGGTGAAATGCCAAATGGCTTGTTACTTTAGTATATAGTATAGATTCTATTTTTTATTTAGATGTTTCAGTTTTTTTGGATAAATAAGATGTACTCACTCTGTACATGAGTACTATGAAGCATAAATACAAAGAAAATACAAATGGTAAAAACTGAAAATTGAGCACATAAGAAAGACAAGTAGTGTGTTAAATTCAGCATTATTATTAAAGCTTGTTAAGGCTTAGTAGAGGAGATTAAAGATGTTCATGCTTGATGGAATAGAATATATGTGAGTATCTAGAGGTTTCGGTCACATTCCAAGCCCTTAAAAGAATAACTCATTTCCATTGTCCAAATGAGGGGAGGTG
>JAOXJP010085656.1:0-14845 GCA_025762735.1 Platanus orientalis | reverse complement strand
AAACACACCTATTTTCCAAATTCCATGCTCTACTTCAGAGAGGTATCAAAATGCAAAAAAGGAAGCTAATAAAGCAGTATGCAAGGTTAAACTTAAAACGTATGATGACCTTTGATGAGGACATCGGGCCCAGGAGCAAGTTCCAGGTCTATCAGAGGAGGCGCAAAAGAGATGTGTCCATGCTTTGGTTCCATTAGAGTTCTTTTATTTATTTTTGTCACTTAATGTCTCTTGTTGGAGAGGGACACATGTTGGTAAAAATATTTTAGTCTTTAGCTGTTATTTAGGGGTATTTTCGTTATTATTTGTAGTTGGGGGGGTATTTTAGTCATGAGAGTAGTAGAGAGGTTATTTTTTCAACAACTTATAATTAATTGTAGTTGCCCTGGTCGTGGGACTCTATTTATAGAGCCCATGACCAGCCAAGAATTTTATGCAAGATATTTGAAGTTTGACTGAAACAATGTAGTTCTAAAGCTACATTCTGAACCCCATGAAACAGACCATTTCAGTCAATTTCAACCTAAATGTGTCAACATTTAAAACCATGGTCATATATGAAAAGTTGATACAAAGGGGGGTTCACAATAAAGTTGTTCTATGCTTCCCCACTGGGCTTCCTCTCTCACAACTTCCCAGCAAACAAGGTACGTGATTCTTTAGTCCCTAGCAAGGTAGCTTTCTTCCTCTGGACAGCCATAATGAAGAACAGAGCTTACTAATATGTGATATGTATGCAAAGATCTAGGGAGTGGGTTAATCATCTCTTGATTCATTAACCCTTTTCCAGAGAATTCTGGTCAGAGTTCTAATTCTTGATCAGCATGTCTTAGTATTTTGCAGGAAGCTTCTACCATACAAATGGGTAGATCTTAAAGCCTTAAAAAAGCTCAAATGCATTTTTTAAAGGATTCCTTTGCAATTCATAGAAGCTTATGGAACAAAAGAAAAAAGCAGGATTTCTAAAGATGAGTTTTTTAACTTGAGTAGTGCAAAAGGCTTTAATTGTTTTTTATTTTTTATTTTTTATGAATGACAAAAAGCTATTGATTTGTTGTTTGTTTGGTCCTTGATCCTACTAGAGATCAAGGGAACATCAGATTCTTGCAATTTAGCACAAGTTGGGATTCCTAATTAAAGCAAAGCAGAAATGAAGTAATTTGCTTCTCCCTCTCCTGTATAGCTTTCTTTAAAATAAAATAAAAAAAGAAAGAAAATAATTTTAAAAAAGAACTCTTTCACCTTAGTGAGGTTTATTATGAATGTCCTTACTCCTTACAGCCTCTTATCTTAAGGTAACAACCTTTCTCACTCTTTTATTAATGAAATCCTTTACTTATCCAAAAAATTGTGGGAAAGAAAAATGAGAAAACTGCAAGAAACTACAATCTTGACTCTTGAGAGTGAAAAATTAAGTGTAACTTCGCTCTAACCTGGAATCAGTGGATTCGCGTCTATACATTTCTAGAAATAGCTTTAACTCCTGATCACTCTCCTTCAAATCATGGACCTGCACGATCCACAAGATTACTCAAACTTGTAAAAGAAATGGACACAGCACATAGTTACAGTAAAATAGAAAGAACGAAAGCAAAATTGCAATTGTGATGCCATAACACATCCATGGAGAATTTAACATATCACAATGACAACATGAAGAAAAAGGAAATATTCATCAAAAGAAACATGAAGAAAAAGAAATGCAATAAAATAAAGGGTAGAACAAATGCATAGTATTCTAGCTGAAACAGTTTGAAAGAAAAAGAGATGATAATTGCCCACTTAAAAGACATTGTTAGCCAAAATATTGGAACATATAGGGCTAAACTTTCCATACTAGGGTTCTAAGCTTAACTTTCATATACCCCAAGAGTATTCAAGTGCCAGTCCGTAATCTGCTAAATACGAGATCCAACCTTGAACACGATTTCATCAAAACACTAGATAGTCGACTTTCCCTCATCTTATCACCAATTGGCTCTGCACCTAAGCTCCCGTGAATGGATTCATTTCTGTTTCTATCCTTTCTAGTCTTGCCACTCATCCATCTCAATAAAACACTAGCTCTATGGCACTTGTGAAATCGCCAAAGTAATTTTGATACGACTTATAGAAAAGTGAAACAATCTCTCACTTCATTAATATTGGGATATTAAAGCATAAATTTTTTATCATAGGGTAATTGCTAATTTTGTAGAAAACAGATCCAGTAAAACTCTCATCCCTTACGAAAATTTCAATCATGTCCCTGGTATTTATTGAATTAGATGTTGGACATACACAAGTAACACTCTTCCATTGCATACCCAGGCATCCACATATTTGTTTACTTCATCAAATATCGGATACCGATTTGGATATCTGTGGATATTTAAAAATAATATCCGTATTCGTATTTGTTTAGTTAACTATATATCAGATACGAATCCGGCTATATCCGATTACACTTTCTGTCAGAAAATTAAGATTTTGAGCTGTGAAACACAAATATTTTGGGGCTAAAAACATGGGGTAAGTGAGAGAAGTAGAGAGGGATAGGACTGTTAGTAACAGCAATAAGAAGAGTAGAGACTAACACCTTAGAGAAAAAGAAGAAGATGAAGTTGGAGATTTCTGTGTTGCTAGTTTAAGAATGCCTTGCTGTTTGATTTTGACATGTGTTGGGTGGTCTCCCCTTCGGTGAATTCGCTCCTTGATAGTTGGAAGCCTACAGGAAAGAAAATATGGAGCATGGTCCCAGCTGCAGTTTGTTGGGCAGTCTGGAGAGAAAGAAACAACAGGGTTTTTGAGAATGCTGTTGAGGCTTCTTTTCAAATGTATAGGAGGGCAAAGAACCAGCTTATCTTCTGTGGGCCAGAAGATGCAAGGAGTGTGATAATGCCCAAATAAGGGGCCTTGTAAAGGATTGGAAAGTGGCTATTGGTTTGAGTTAAGGTATTTTTGCTTTGTTTTGGTTTGAATTGGGATGCCTTATCTCATTCTTGAATAGTTTTCCCTGTTTCTTTTATTTTTTTATATCTTTTTTCTTATCAAAAAAATTATATATTGATATATTATTCTATGCATCCGGTTCTATTCTTTTAATGTTTATCATCATATCTATAACATTGCAGCTAAGGGTTTGGTATTGTATATAAAAATATTATTCTATGTATCCGGTTCAATTCTTTTAATGTTTATCATCATATCTATTACATTAATTTAGAGTATGTGTGTAAGTGTATTTAGACGATTACGAATATTTAGCCAAAGCAAATATATGTCCACATTCAGTTCGTTTATAAATGAATATTTGTCAAAAACAAATCGAATACAGATGCATCCTTATTTGCTTTAAGCGGAGTGAATACGAATCGGATACAGATGTGCTGTAGCACAATAGGGGTGTTTTCCAAGGTATCCAAGATGCAAATTCAATAGACTCAGATCAGAAAAGAATTAGAGAGAAATAGGAGGAATGGATAAAGAGGGAGAAAAGGGCCATTTTGGGTATTCTGGAAAATCTGGGCACAATAGTGAAAAGACCAAAAATACCCCTGCAGTCAAATCAGAATTTTATGAAAATCTACAGGGTGTTAGAATGATCTAACAGTGATCTCCATGTCAATTTTTAGAAGATTCTGATAAGACTATGTATATAAAATTACAAAAATTCAGATATGCAGAATTCTGATTCCAGCAACTTCTTATTCAAGAGGTTGTAGCAGCAAACCAGAGGTAACGATAGAAAAGTAGAAGGAGATTTAAAAGGGGAAGAGAAGAAAAAAGAGAGGTAGGGGAGCCCACGACTACACCCAAAGAGGAGGGATAGAGGGACACACGCCCAAAGGGAAATTCCAATTCAATTTCAATATTCCATCTCTGCCTTTATTCCATTCGTTTGGGTGCCTTCTATAGGTTTACAAAATTCAAAATAGCAATAGAAAATTAGAAAATCCTAAGATAAAGACTTTCCTAAAACCCAAAGCTTCTAAAACTAATTTTCTAAAATCTAATCTTACTAAAACCCAACTTTCCTAAAATCTAAATTAACCAAATCTTGGGAAATTCTCTAAGATTTCCAGAAATCTGGAAATTCTTGAGAGATCTTTCAGCTCATATGTGGGCTCCAAAGATCTAGAAAAATCAGCAATTATTCCCCCCTAATTATACTTAAATGTCTAGGCTTGTGGGCCCCATTATTGGCTGTTTTAACAGTCCAATAAAGTGAAGGAATTCCAGCTCAAATCGTGCACTCCTAGAATCATAACTTATTGGCAATCTCTTGCCTTATTACACCCAACTCCTAACACCTAAATTAATTCTAAAAAGTCCAACAAATTACAAATTGTGAACTTGGTCCTCTTATGAAGAGGCACATACAGTAACTTGAAAAAATTGGCTGCATCAAGATGCTTGGGCGAATAGTTGACAGCCCTACATCCACATACATATTTTAGTAAAGTACTATTATCATGTCAAACTAAAGTTCCCCCTAAAGAACGTCTGTTTGCAGGGAAAGTTAAACGTTAGAAGTAAAAATAAATAAAAAACATGTTCCCAACCAATCAAGATTCTCTATGTTTGATTGTAAGGAAAAAAAAAATTTGGGGGGGGGGGTGGAGATCAGAAAATCAACTTTCTAAGATTATCTCTAACTTTCCGTAAAAGAGAAGTTGAACTTCCCATAAAAAAAAAAGGTTGATTATCGAAGTTTCCTTTGTAAAGTTGAAAAAAGTTTATTTACTTCCACTTTCCATTAGCAATCAAACACACTAAAATAAGTGTCTTAGGTAACCAGATCTAATACAGGTATTCATGACCATACGCTGCAAAACATAGCATACCTATACAGACAAAAATATGAGAGAACATCAAAATTCCTTTGGTCCGCAAATTTGGATGGTGTAAGCTAATTCCCAGGTCAAATAGGGGTGACCTGCTTATCAATACATATAATAGGGCCATTAAAGGGGTAGATTTCATTGTCAGCTAAGATGGTTTGGACACCATGAAATAGAAAGTGAACTAGGCATGGCAAGCCTGCCCAAGGCAGGTGAATGAGACATGGAATGTGGAGATGGACTTCTAGATATGCAACAAAATATGGGCTACACAATTCTTCAAAAGGCAGACATTATTCAACAATTCATATTCACAGCATACTCTCCAACTGTAACTCTGGTATTTGGTCCCTCCTAAACAGTAGAAGTAAACAATTTCCCAGAAGAAGATCATACCACATCCTGCAATTTCTGTATCTCGGTAATGTGGTTAGCAGACTGACCAGACAAAGCTTCCAATTCTTTTACCTGTTTAAAAAAAATACATTTTTAGAGCTTCAACTATGCACCTACAGACCTACAAGAATATGTTCGCACAAAACATACCGACCTTCCTATCAAGAATATTGGACAGCGACCGAACTTCGGCTCGCAGAGAATGAACCTCTGAAGCAGCCTCTTTGTACCTACTTAGTTGATTTTGCATCATATCCATGTCCTTGGGGAGTGAAGAAACCAAAGCTTTAAATTCTGCAATGATTTCTTTCCTTCCTGAAATGCAAAATATGTCAACCAGGGTTAAGGCATGAAACAATAAGGCAGAAAGAAAGGTGTTGTCACAAATTAATGAAGAGTGAGGAGTCAACCAGGGTTAAAGCATGAAACAATAAGGCAGAAAGAAAGGAGTTGTCACAAATTTATGAAGAGTGAGAAATACATCTCTGAATTTTATACCTGGTTCACCTGAAGCCTCTTCTAGCTTAGTCTCAATCAAATTTCTTTCATCAACTCGTTTCTGTATCTCTTTCTCTAGTTCAGTCATCCTAGAATTAGCAAATGCAGAAGCCATTTGATAAACATCTGCTAAATCAGCTTTCATGTTCACCTCTTTCTCCCACCAGGAAAAATTATCTTTCTCAACCTACAATTTCAAATTTAAAAAAAAAAATAGTAAGAGATGACAAACAATGGTTCAGTCAAATAATGGCTAATACAAGCATGCATTATCTACAGACCAGTTACCACCTGTAGTTTCTCAAACATGGCTTGATACCGGAGCACTTCTGCTTTTGATTTTTCAAGCTGATCGCTTACCAAGTGGAAGGCATTAGATGAGGAAATTTGCTTCACACCCTTCAAATGGTTCTGTCAATCAATATCCCCACTTTAAACTACTAGTAAATAAGAAGAGCCATACTGATAGTATAGTATTATATCAAAAAAAGGAAATCGTGAGCACTGAAAAAGAGAAGAATTTTTTTTTTTTTTTTACCTGCAAATTAGATAACTGCTTTAAAATATCTATCCTTTCCTCGTGAAGAAACTTGAGTTCTAGCAGTCGACGTGAAGCTAAGTCCTATCAGGAGCTCAAATCAAGACATAGATCTGTCAGCGTCTGTTCAAGTTAATGCAGAGTGAAGAAATAAAAAAATGAAGACATTGGTAAGACATTGACAAATTACCGACAACTCCTTGAATGTGGACTCCATATCTTTCAAATCTCTTTGCTTATCTCCGACTTTATCTCCACCAACACATCTACCACCCAAGTTTAAGATGGGAAAAAATGCACTTTGTGCTGCATCCCTTTGTGCTTTGAGAGTAGCCAACTTACAGTTACTTTCTTCCAACTCTGCAACTGTAGTCTCCAGTTCCCCTTCAAAAGATCACCAGAGACGTATCCATCAAACTTTGTACCATTAGCTCTTTTTTTTTTCTTTTCTTTTTTATTAATAAATTTTGTAACACTAATGAAATAGTTGGGATAAGGCTGTTTGTTGTTGTTGTTGTATCACTGATGACAGTTCAGGTCAGATAGCTTACAGTCCACAAAAACAAAACCATATTTATAAACTTGAACACAACTCAAGATTGGTCAGCAGACTTCCAAGCCAACCAGGATATAGCTTTACAGATTTAGCTATAAGGATGATATAGTGGAAAAACCATTTTGCAGGGAAGCTTGATCCAAGGTGGAAAGCTTGTTTGGGAAGCCAATTTCATTCCACTTCCACAAGTATTGGGAAGAAAGCGGAAAGAGTTTGGGAAGCATGGTGAAGTGATTGGGGAAGCAAGTAGAAGCATCTAGGGATGCAAGTGGAAACATTCGGAGAAACAATTGGGAAGCGATCCAAGAAGCTTAATTTTTTAATGTAAACCCAATCACTCTTCAGTCGCTTCTTAATCATTTCTCACTTCTTGTTTCCCAAGGATTTATTGAGCTTCACTTCCTGCTTCTAGCTTTGGTAGCCATAAGAATAACACATGAAAACATGAAAAGTGGCAACAATTATTTTGACTAAGAGAGTCATCAGAAAAGGAAAATATCACATTAATAGAACTACAAAAGTACAAATGCATGGATGAGATTCAGGAAAGGTAGAATCACCATCATCATCATTTTTTTTTTTTGACAAGTTCATCTTCATCAATATCCCAACTATTTGATATTGGCTATGTGAATCTTGTTCCAACCATGGTTACCAAAGAACCGGTTTCCACAAGAATAGACGTATCTCAGGATATATCCATGTTTCCATAATAGAGGTGTTTCACTCAAACAAGCAAAACAATTAAATTTAGGGGGTGCATCCTGTTTCCATTTCTCATACTTGTTTGCCTTTCTTGCAACAATGGTTCCAACAGTTGGGAAGGTAGAGTACAGAACTTGACTTCAGAAAAGTTTTAATCAAGCTCACTCGTGAAACTGATATTCCCCTAAAAGAACTTGGCCTAGTTCCTGAAAGTTACTAATTTGATTTGCATGGGTGCTCGGTTACTGGCAAACTGAACACTACAATAAAGCATTTAGTAGGGCACAGAGATTGAAAAACATGGATAAATTCTCAATCAATCTTAAAACAGGATCATTCATGTGAAAAAAAAGTTCCACATTTTCACTACATAAAAAGTGGATACTGTTACGATTAAAAAAAATAGTACCTGTCAGACGTTTAAGTTCAGCTTTATTCTTCGCATTAGTGTCTCTATAGCTCTGCACCTCACTTGCCAACAATTTGTGCTTCAAGTGAACATCACCTAGAGCCACTCGTAAGTTCTTAACCTCTATATGTAAATCATTAAATGTCTTGTGTCTGCTGGGATCTAAACAACAAAATACAACAAAAGTAAGAAATAATTTATAAAGGGGAAAGTCTCCAAATAAGATGCATCCATCCCAGAAACCTTACCATCTTCTTGAAATGTCTCCAGGGGTGCATCAGACAGTCCATCCTTAAAATAAAACAAGTCATCAATTGCAGCTATTATATTTTGTAAGATGCCTTTAGTCTTTGTGAAAGCTGTTTGTTTAACATCTTCAGAATGATGAAGGGAGTTATTTGGAGAGCAACTTTCGGTTGTGCCCATCTCCAGGAGTCTCCCCAGAAAAGTATCCTCTGCAGGACATGGTGCCCCACCTGATAAGTTAAAAGTGACAAATAAGTTTAAACAACTATATGACTTTAGGTTTCACTCAATACTTAACATCCGAAAACCATAGCATTCCACAAAAGACTAAATAGTCGAAACATCTGTCCCAAATAAATGATATATAAAACTATTATATGTCAAGCAAATGGCACATCCCCAGATAATATAAGATCAGTGAACTCACAGATGGAAAACCAAGATCACATAGAATCAAAGCGTTAAAACCATAGTTACCAGAGTGAGAAGCAATGCAGAAGCAAGAAGCAGGAAGCGAGGCTCAATTAATCCTTGGGAAACAACAAGCAAGAAATGTTTAAAAAGCATTTAGAGAGAGATTATGAAGTGATTGGGAAGCGATTAAAACGCGATTAAAGTGCATTTTGGAAGTAACTTCAAACCATTAGACCAAATATAATGAAAATAATAGATGAATACGTGATTACCAATAGGAAGTTGATAACAAAAAGTCTACAACCAATAAGTAGAATAATAATAATTGACACTATTAGGAAGGAAATAACAATATATAAGTACAACTACATTACAGTAAGTGAATAAACTCATTACAGTAATAAACTAACTTAAAAACTATATTATGCAAGTAGCAAAGAAACATTACGTATAATCAATATGCAAACCACTTTGTTATTAGTATGGCCAGCCATACCTTAGATTTTACTGTATATATGTTTTTAGTAGATAACTAGACATCTTAGAGTTAGACTAGAAAAACTTGTATAAAACCATCGAATTTGAATCTTTCCTATTTGAAAAATAATATAAATAATAAAACCAATTCTAAATCTCATAAAAAATTATCAATGCCATTGCCAATTGCATAGGGTTTACATTAAATAAAATAAAATTTCACTACTTGGATCACTTCCCAGTTTTTTTTTAATGGTATCACCTCCCAGTCAATTCTCTAGACGTTTCCACTTGCTTCTCTAGAGGCTTCCCAAATCACTTAACTATGCTTCCCAAACACGGGAAGTGCGCTTCTCACTACTTGGCGAAGCTGAATTGAATTGGCTTCCCACTTTACACCAAGATTCCTTGCAACTTTGGTTAAAACTCTTGCTTCTTCCACTCGGACCGCACCCATAGAGTATAAAACAAATATAGAGTATGCAGCCAAATGACATCACTAAAGCAAAAAAAGAAAAGAAAAAAGAAAATAAATAAAGCACTAAAATAAAACCATGTATCAGCATCCCCATATGATAGTTGCATTATTAACATTGCTAACTAATCATGTATGCATAATATGAACCGTGGACAAGAAACACATGGTATTCACATTCAAGCCAGCTTAAAAACACACCTCAGTTGCAATTGGTCTTAGGTGTGCTAGTTGATATGTAGATCTAGGGTTTGGAGGAAGAAGATGAAGAAGGAAAAAAATAGAAAACATATGAAATGACAAAGATTCTACTCTCTCTCTCTCTCTCTCTCTCTCTCTCTCTCTCTCTCTCTCTCATTATATACCAAACAGAATACAGAAATACATGAATTACACAGTATATGATGCAGCAGCCCTAACTTGGTTGGAAACGGTTTATCCTCTTTGGAGGCCTAAGCCCAACCCAGCTAGAAAGGGCCCTAGAAACCATTGGAGGCCTAAGCTCTCCATTTCTTGGAGAAGGTCTACCCAATTTGAAAGCCCAAGGCCAAGAATTCAAAAGGAAGGAAGACCAAGGGAAGATTCCATGGTAGTAAGTGTTTAGGGTTTCTTAATTTTGAATTTCAAGCATAAAGTAGGGCTTTTTTGTAGCCATTGGGTAGGGGAATTAATTAGTAGTGTTTAGGGGGGTTGTTTTTGCTTTAACCAAATAAGCAAGTGAAATAGTGCTGGTTGTATGGACCAATAGGGGTGTAGTTTAGGAAGTTTACTTCTAAAATTTTAAAGAGGGTTTATAACCCTATTGATGTAACGATTTGGCCAGAAGAGAATGAATAGAATTTGTTTTTGAGAAACCCATGCATGGGCAGCTTCTTCTTCCTCTTCTCCACAAATTCTTCAAGTGAGAAACATCTATCTTCTTCCTTCTTCTTCCATCTTCTTCCCCTTTCATTATTTTACAACTATCAGAATTTTCTGCAACAACACCAAACCTCCACCCTTTCTTCTTATCACCAATCCCTATTCCCTTCTTCTTTGAACAAAGCCTTTTACTCAACCCTCTTATAGCCCTGGGCAACCCATCCGGTACCCTCTACCATCCTTAAAACCCTACTCCTATTAAATAGGAGCAAGCTGTACTATAACCAGGCGGCACATAATATTTCAGCCAAGTTTAGGGAATTTTTTTTATCATCTGAAACAAGGTTGTGGTATGGCTCCTGCACTTCTTGAGAGGTTATTGTGTTATCTACAAGAGATAAGAGCAGCAGTTTGATATCTTAATTACTGCCAAAGTTGTGATAAGTTTTCTGGGTTTCTATGCTAAATTCTCCATTAAAGGACCTTTGCCTAAATAATCGTTTTCTAGTTTACATAGCTAAAGACATCCAAATTCTATAAAATTTGGAGGAGAATACCCATATAGTCTGCCCAAAATATTCCCAGAAGCCAAAAAAATTCTGATGCGTCAGAAGGGTATTTTGGTAAATTTTTCACTTTTCTAGAAAATTACAAAATTGCCACTGGGATAAATTTTTAGAATTGTTTATTTGGGATATTGTTTGCTATTTGGAATCCTCTACAAGTCTTTTGCATATATTATATTTGGTTCCGCATCAATTGGTATGAGAGCTTAGGGAACCAACTTGCTCTGTTTGAGTTGGGATCCTAAGAGCGTGGCCATAGCTATTCCAAGAGAAAGGACACTTACATCTCTTAATGCTATGGTGGATGAGCAAGCATCGGAACTTGTGCGGTTGAAGAAGGAATTCCATAATTTGAGGACATCGGTTGATGACAGATTTGATACTATAAATGCCAAGTTGGATATTCTTACCAACAACATGAATAAAAAGCAAGATTCTGATAAAGGAAAATGACTTAATCAATAAATTCCTCAGCCAGAAACTACCAAGAATGCTTCATCTAGTATGACTGGTGGAGATGGTGGCAGCCATGTACAGTTTGAGACGGACCATCATAGGTAGGAGTATAGTCCTAGGCGAGACAGACCTAGGCGAGATTTTACAGAGGACCATGATTACTCCCATGGTGTTGTTCAGTAGGCCATTGGATGTAATGTGTTCAAGGAGGTGCCTGATTTTTATGGCGGAGGAGATACAGATGTGTTTATTGACTGGTTGCACAGCGTGGAGTCTTTCTTCGATTTCCATAATATCCCGGATGGCAAGTGGCTGAAATTTGCTGAAGCAAAGTTAAAGGGGACAACCAAGATATGGTGGAACAATCACAAAGAGGAGCACAAAACTTTAGATATGTTCAGGTATTGGGAAGACCTGAGGGCAGCCATGAGGCACAGGTTTGAGGTTCCAGGAGCTAAACAGAAAGCCCATCTACAGCTCATGTAGATCCAACAGGGTTATACTGTGAAGGAGTACACTAATCGTTTTCATCACTTAGCTGCGCATGCACAGGCTCATTGGGATGATGATCTAATGATTGCTCTATACAGACATCGTTTGTGTCCTCAGATCGTAGCGAATCTATGTTCAACTCGCCTCCCCACCTTATCTGATGTCATTCATATAGCATATGCGACGGAGGATCACTTGAAGGGAACCCAACAGAAAGTCTTCCCTTGATAACTCTTCCTGCATGCAGTCTCAGATACTTGGATCATCATTGGGACATACAGTTCCGAGATCATAGCCTAATGAGGCACCAATAGTTCTAGGCTGAACTAACAGACCCATTTCACCCTACAGAACTCGTAGACCAGGAGGTTCTCCTCAGAGGATCAGTGCAGGTTGTTTCCAGTGTGATAACACTAGCCACAGACAAGCACAGTGTCTTCAGCAAGTTGTCGGGATCGCAGACAAGCAACCTACATCTGAGGATGATAAGGATGTAGAGGTGTATATTCCGATTGATGAGATGTTCTTAGAGGCCGAGGCAAATCTTGAGCGGGAGCATCAAGGACAATAAGAGAAGACAGTTAGTGTTTTGCGCCTAGTCTTAACCACTAGGGAGGTCAAGGATACTGAAGATTGGGGACGTAGTGGTCTTTTTCAGACCAGAGTTAGGTGCAACAACCAGTTGTGCTCCCTTGTTGTTGATGGTGGTAGCTGTACTAATGTTGTGTTTGAAGAGGCTTGCAAGAAGCTTGGTCTGAAAGTAGAACCACATCCCTCTCCATATAAGGTAGCTTGGGTCAACAACACAAACTTGTCAGTTCAGGAGTGATGTCTAGTTACCTTTTCTCTAGGAGGATTTACTGATCAGGTGATGTGTGATGTACTCCTCTAAATTCTAAAGGTATGTCATTTATTTCTTGGGCATCCATGGCTTTACGACAAGAGAGCAAAGCACTGTGGTTTCAAGAACACATATTCATTCCAATAAGGCTGAACGAAGATCACCATGATTCCTTACAAGGATGCACTGGAAGTGAAGTTCAAGAAGACTGCAAGGTCTTTTCTTCTCCATCAGATTCTAGAAGGCGATGACATTTTAGGACCTCCACCCCAACTCAAGAGAGTAAGAGTTTTCCAAGAGAGGGGGAATTGATGCAGCTGCTCTCCATTACTTAGAGAAGGTCTACCCAATTCGGAAGCCCGAGGCCAAGAATTTTCAAAAAAGGAAGACCAAGGGAAGATGTCCATGGTAGTAAATGTTCAGGGTTTCTTAATTTTGAATTTCAAGCATGTAATAAGGCTTTTTTTGCAACCATAGGGTGGGGTAATTAATTAGTTGTGTTTAGGGGTTATTTTGGGTTTTTTATGTTTTTGTTTTAAACCAAATAAGCAAGGGAAATAGTGTTGGTCATATGGACCAATAGGGGGTAGTTTAGGAAATTTACTTTTAAAATTTTAAAGAGGGTTTATAACCCTATTGATGTAACGATTTGGCCAGAAGGGAATGAATAGAATTTGTTTTTGAGAAACCCATGTGTGGGCAGCTTCTTATTCCTGTCCTACATGAATTCTCTAGATGAGAAACATCTACCTTCTTCCATCTTCTTCCCTCTTCTTCCCCTTTCATTATTTCACAACTATCAAAATTTTTCTGCAACACCACCAAACCTCCACCCTTTCTTCTTATCACCAATCCCTATTCCCTTTCTTTGATCAAAGTCTTTTACTCAGCGCCCTTATAGCCCTGGGTGACCCATCTTGCGCCATCTACCATCCTTAAAACCCTACTCCTATTAAATAAGAGCAAGCTGTACTATAACCAGGCGGCACATAATATTTCAACCAAGTTCGGGGAATTTTTTTTATCATCTGAAACAAGGTTGTGGTACGGCTCCTACACTTTTTGAGAGGTCATTGGGTTATCTACAAGTGGTAAGAGCAGTATTTTGATATCTTAATTGTTGCCGAAGTTGTGATTAGTTTTCTAGGTTTTTATGCTAAATTCTCCATTAAAGCACCTTTGCCTAAATAATCGTTTTCTAGTTTACATAGCTAGAGACATCCAAATCCTGTGAAATTTAGAGGAGAGTACCCCTATAGTCTGTCCGGAATATTCCCAAAAGCCAAAAAAATTCCGATGTATTAGAAAGGTATTTTGATAATTTTTTCACTTTTCTGAAAAATTACAAAATTACCACTGGGATAAATTTTCAAAATTGTTTATTTGGGATACTGTTTGCTATTTGGAATCCTCTACAAGTCTTTTGCATATATTATATTTGGTTCCGCATTAAGAATTTCTCACATATTTTGGAATATCTTTGACACATGTGGGGTCCTCTTGCTTGGTCAGCAAGTCTAATAAAAGTGGCAACCAAAGTCCTAGTTTTCAGAAGTCTAGATTTTAGATTTTAGGAATTCCTTTTTTTTTTATGGAGTTGTAATCCTTATTTAAAGGGTTCATTGCAAGAATAAAGACTTAGAGAATATTGATTTAAAAAATATTGTGCACGTGTGTGTGAACCTAGGGTTGCGACCCAACCTTCCCCCTCTTCTTCTATTGGGTTGAGCCGTGAGCTCCCCTATTTTTCCTTCTCTTTCTCCTACCCCACGCATCTCCTTCTTCTCTCATCTTTCCTTCCATCTTCTTCTCTTCTTTTACCATTGTTCTTCTTCTCCATTCCTTCTCTCTATTTTCTTATCTTTCTATTTCTTCCCTTCTTTTCTTCACAAGAATTTTCTACAGCAACATAACCTACATTGATTCAACCCATCATCATTCCATAACCTCCACACCTTTGCTCAAACTTTTTTTACAAGAAGATTACTAACCCTTGGGCGACCCGTCAGGTGGTGTTCTCCCTCTCATAAAACCCACCCCTATTAAATAGGGGCAGATTTGAAGAGTACCAGGCAGCACACCTTGTTACAAT
>JAOXJP010085646.1:0-14845 GCA_025762735.1 Platanus orientalis | reverse complement strand
ATATAGATATATATATATATATATATATATATATATATAATGATTTTATATTGTCTATATTGTGACAATAGCAATGCCCGAACTGAACTGGGTAAAGCTCGGCTCATTGACACTCCTACTTGTATGAGACCACAGTTTTTTCTACTATCCTTAGCAGTGCCTAATATACTATTGCCCCAGCACACCATAGAATCTCCATAGCCATATTAGTAGGCAGTGTTTGGTTATGATTAGTATTGTATTCTAAATTCTAATAGAATTCAACCTCATTAACAACTACTCTTTGCTTGAAACTTCAAATTTTATCCTGGTATACCTTCTTTTTTTGGTTAAAATAAGGCTTTTATCAAAAACTAGGAACTGTGACAAAAATCCTTATAATTTCATTTGAGGCAATGCTCCTTAGCCATGTTATGTGCCTTGAAGTTAGCATCCCTACACCTACATACATGTTGAAAAATGACTTGATCAAAATTTGAAGAGCAGCTATGACATGCAAGTAAGATGTTTCTAATTCCTAAAGGCCAAGCACACGATTTGTTGTTCAGATGAGATATTATAGTAGTCGTATCGCCTTCATTAATAATATTTCTTGTGCCAATGTTTGCTCCAAGGTCCAATCCAAGAGAAAATGCTTTAGTTCTACCACCTCAATCTGTTAAGACATCCTACTTAGTATTGACTCCTTTTGTGGCTCCTTCTTTATTTCTTGCTATTGGTCCCATTCCTGTCTTATTATCTGTCCCAGAAACTACACGACATTTATTTTAATTCATTCATCTTCTGAAGTTGCCATTGGGTATTCTTTTGTTGCTTTGCCTCCTTTGTACTAAGGCAATCTTCTCCTGCATCTACATCCATTCTTTGAACATCCTATAAGATAAGTGTAAGATTTTACTCATATCAAAAGGAGCATTGTGAAAAATGATATCATTTATGTATTTCCAAATATTCCAACATAAAATTGCAATATTTTGTTTTATTCTTTTTGCCTCATCTTTGTCTAGGTAAGCACTAAACATCCAACTTCTTAACTTTTCTGTAAAATTTTCATTATCATGCATAGTCTTATTGTAAACTGAGATGTATACCAAGTCCTAGCAACAAACGCACATGTGATTAGACAATGGGAGATAGATTCCTCTTGGTTATGGCATATGGGGCACATTGGGTCATCAATTATTGTCCTTGCTACTAATCCTTTCCTGATATGGAGTGCTCCTTTGCATGCCCTCCATAGGAATTTGTTGGGTATTTGATACCCTTTTGAATGAAGATAGGACCTGGAGAAGAGTTAGGAACCAAAAAAGGACTTATGTATAAAGTTCAGCATGTGCTGATGTTGAAGAGGAAAGGAAGAGACACCACAACGAGTTGTCTATTTCTCATTCATAGACTAATTTTTCTTTGTGCAGCAACTTACATAGAAAAAGAAAGATAACACAATTTTCAAACATAACTAATTAAAGCAAACAACTACCAATGCAAGCAACTTCCAATGTAGCAATAAAACAAAGATAGAGAAGAAAAATGACAGCACCACTACCAACGTTTTGAAGATTGAACCTCTTGGAGATTGAATCGTCAGCTGAAGTGGAGAGCAACACATTACTCAACAGAATTGCATAGGCTGGTTTAACTTTGAATTTTCTAAACTTATCATGATGCCATATTAATGAACCCTCCTCTACAAATTAGGACAAAGGAATTCTTTTTATTTCTTCTATTTCTTATAGAGAGAAACCATTGTTAGCATTATCCAAGTTCCATTCATTACCATTAGGGGCTATGACATTTAATACAAATTTAACTTTGCACCTGGTTTTGGAGAAGTAATTCTAAACCTTGGTAATGTAGAGATCCAAGGGTTGTTCCGAAAGTCTGTTTTCCTTTTATTTCCCACTTCCCATCTAAGACCTCTTAATAACAAATCCCTTCTTTTTAATATACTTTTCCAAGCCCAAGATCCATTTGTATGATATTTTGCCTTCTGAAACTCAGAAAAGAAAGTAAATTGCGATTTTAATAGTTTCACCCATAAAGCATCCAAGTATTTTAGTGTTCTTTTTCTTCTAGTAAATGATAGGAGATCAACTTTATTTAAATCAATACTTAGGTACAATCTTGTGGTTTATCAAGTACAATTTTTTGTAGCCAAGACAGTAGGCATCCTGTCCAATCTATTGGATTGTGACATTCCACCCTATAATTCGCTAAAGCATGTGCCACGTTATTTTCTTTTCTTATTGCCTCAAACTTTTGAAACATAGATTTGCAGTCTTCAATACAGGGTCTTATTTGATTGGAAGACTCCTCCGGTTTTTCTTTTAAAGCATTGATGTCTTCAATAGAATCTGTTTCCATGATAAGTTTACAAACTTCTACTGCCACATCCATCCTTAGTCCTAACAATGCCGCTTAAGAAGTACCCTTTTGTGTTTCTTATTATTATTTCCATTCTTGTTTTCCTCACCATGGATATATAGAGCTCTATCAAAGTTCAGCTTCAGGAAGTCATCCTGTGGGGGTTCCCATATCCTTTTGCTATTACCCTCTCTTTTTTTGAGCAGAGGATTTATATGATCTAGTTCCTTTTTCAATCTATAAGCATTGTCCAAGATTAGTTTCATATCAAAATTTAAAATCGTCAAGTTCTCGCTTTTCCAAATTTGACAAAGGGTGATGGCTATATATTCATAGAACCATAATTTATCTTTATTTTTGACATTCATAACAATAACCAATGCTTAAACCATTCACAATAGTTATTAGTTTCATTGGCATTATCGCCTATTCTTAGGGATAATGGTGATGCAAACCATTGAGTATTCAAGATGTGTTAAACTGTACATTTGGAAAAGTGTGTTACCCTGGGGAAAAAAAAAAGAAGAAAAAAAATTCTTTTGTCAATGCCATAACCAAACAAACACTTGTATCATATATTAGGAAGCTATATGATACGGCCCAAGTCAAAGTTGCAAATTAAGCTAGTATCTTCTTTATGAGAATTAAGAACCTATAAATTTCTTTAGAATTTTCTTAAACAATAACTTTAAGAAAAGTTCACATCTTCAGACCTTCACTTTCTCGTCTTTCATCTCTGTCACACATAAACAATTGACCCATTGCCACCATTTGAACAATTTTATAAGTTGCTGCACAAACCAAACGTTTTGCATACACTACCCCTTTAAATGGTTGAATTTCCACAAGAGAGGATTCATGACAACACAAGGTTGGGGCTTGGGAGTGATTTGGGGCTTGGGAGTGAGCTCTGGTACATCATTTACATATTAAATAAAATGTTGCATGGGCATGAGCTAGAAACCATTACCTATAGGCAGACACTACAACCATTCTATCCCGTAACTTCATGATATCCCACCCATAAGATTTCATCTAATCAGGATGCTCTCCTTCCCATAGGTATTCTTGTGACTAAAAGAGGGCCACTCATCCCCAAAAAGTGAAAAACACCATCCAAAAATAATATTGATTTCACTTTTTTGGGGTAAGTGCCTATCAATCTTAGTCTCAAGAATATAGAGAGGATCCGAACTAGTTTTATTCACATGACTATCCCATAGGGACTCACATCCTCTGCGTTGGGGAAAAAGTGTACCACCATGAGCCGAGACACAAAGGGGGTGGTGAGGCCTGCAAAGAGTGTATGGGCCCCACCCCCCTTTGTGTCTCGGCTCATGGCGGTGCACTTTTTCCTCGGCGCAGAGGATATGAGTCCATCCCATAGGCATGCAAATGGACTCATTCCCTTCTCAAGAACCACAAGGCTTCAAAGTAACTTATGCAATGCAAAATATGGTAAAAGAAATGGATTCATTTCCTTCACTTCGTTTTTGTCAAGGAAGCATGTCCTTGAACAACCACATGACATAGGTTGGAAAAACTATGTAATGTAAGCTGTGATTGAACCAAACAACAATAGTACGTACGGTAACAATTTCTAGATCAGATGTAGGGATCATGGCTTAGGGTTGATTGAAAACCATAAAGTCTACATAGGATATTTGTTGTGTAGAAACCTAGATTTGGGTTTGTATGCAACAAAGAAGAAGAGAGAAAATAATGCAAACAACAATCACACAGCAAGAACAAGACGATTTACGTGGTTCATCTTGAAGCCTCCGTCCACGGGCAGAAATAGAGAGAGAGCTTTCACTTTGATCGAAAATAGAGATTACAATGAATAGTGCAGCAGCACGAAAATTGAGAAACCCCCAAAACCCGAATCTCTGCAGGTCAGATTCAGACCCCAAATCGGATTCAAAATACATGTAAAAAATTCTCATATTTGGGTTTTCTTAGGATCATCATCCGGGTTATATCTCGGGTTGAATACAAGACATTAACCCAACAAATCTCCACCTTGGCTTGAATTCTACCAATGTTACATAGTATAGGAAAACTCTACTCCCATCTTCTCCACACAACCCTGAAGGGTAAACTCTAAATACTGCAAACCCCAATCAAGTCCAAGCAATGCTTGAACTTGAATGTTGAAAGCGCCTTGGTCATCGTGTCTGCTAGATTATCATCTGTGCCAATCTTCTTAACAACAATCTATCCCTAAGAGACAATCTCATATATGAAGTGATATCTGACATCAATGTACTAGGTCATCTCATGATACATCTGATTTTTAGTCAAATGTATAGCGCTTTGATTGTCACAATGCACAATGGTTAAACCTTGTTCTAGGCCTAGCTCGCTAAGTAAATCTCTCAATCAAATAGCCTGTTTCACTACCTTAATCGCTGCCTTATATTCAGTCTTAGTAGTAGATAAAGCAACTGTAGACTGCAATGTTGCTTTCCAACTCACTGCACAACTCGCAAGAGTGAAGACATAACCTGTCAAAGATCTTTTTTTGTCATGATCACCTACATAATCAGAACCACAAATCCAACTGCATGCACAACCATTAAGACCCCTATTTTATCAAACATCAACCCAACATCTGTAGTACCTCTTAAATACCGAAGTATCCATTTCACTGCCTACCAATGTGCCGTCCCTGGAAGCTCCATATACTTACTCACAACACTAACAACATGTGAAATATCAGAATGAGTGCAAACCATACCATACATGAGGCTCCCAACTTCACTAACATACGAAACATGAGACATGTACTCTTTCTCCTCCTCAGTTTGTCGTGACAAGTCAACAGAAAGTTTAAAATGACTTGCAAGTGGAGTACCCACTGGTTTAGAATCTTGCATTCCAAAACATTCTAGTACTTTATCAAAGTAATTCTTCTATGACAAGTATAACTTTTCTGCTTTCCTATCCTTGCGAATCAACATGACCAAAATCTTCTTTTCCGCCCTCAAATCTTTCATCTCAAACTCACTGCTAAGTTGAACCTTCAACCTGTTGATTTCAGACATGTTTTTGGCAACAATAAGTATGTCATCAACATATATAAATATACACCAAAGAACCATCTGGAAGCTATCTAAAATAAACACAACTATCATACTGACTTCTAGAAAAGTCATGTGCAAGTATAAAATTATCAAACAACGTATACCACTGTCTAGGCAATTGTTTTAAGCCATAAAAACACATTTTCAATAAGTAAACATAGTCTTATTTACTTGAGACAATGAACCCCTCTAGCTGATGCATGTAAATTTGCTCATCAAGCTTACCATATAGAAACATTGTCTTAACATCAAGCTACTCTAGCTATAAGTCAAGCATGGCCACCATAGCAAGCAACACGTGTATAGAACTATGTTTTACAACTAATGAGAATACTTCATTGAAGTCCACACCCTCTTTTTGATCATATCATTTTACAACCAAGCATGTCTTATACTTTACATCTTCAACACCTGAAGTTCTTTCTTTTCTCTTATAAACCCATTTATAGCCAACAATCCTCTTTTTCATAAACAGTTTTACAAGCTCCCAAGTCTGATTCTTATGGAGAGATTCAATCTCATCATTCATAGAAACTACTCATTGTGCAGAATCACTACTTGTGACAGCTTTATGGTAATTAAAAGACTCCTAACGCTCAACAATCTCTATAACAAACAATGCATAAGAAACCATCTCTGCATAGCTACTATACCTTTGAGGTGGTCTAATCTCTCTCATTTGTCTCTTACTAGCGATATTGTGCTGTTGTTCCTCTTGTGCATCCTCCTCCTCACTAGGATCATGTTCATCTTTCTTAATGGGCTAAACGGAAGTGCCTTCTTGACTCTTCCCTAAAGTGTGACTTTCAAACTCCATCTGTTTGCTTACTCCATGGTCCATATTTGCATCAACATTCTCCTTTCTCGAGTTAAGTATAACAAACTCATCTAAAATAACATCTCTAGTAATAATAAATTTGGGTGACTTAGGATCAGGACACCACAACCTGTATCCCTTTACTCCAGATCCATAACCCAAGAAAATACATTTTTTAGCTCTAGGTTCAAACTTACCTTCATTGACATGAGCATAAGTTAGATAACCAAATATCATTAACCTAGAATAATCAATAGGAGTGCCAGACCATACCTCCTTATGTGTCTTACACTCAATGACAGTCAATGGAGACCTGTTCACCAAGTAGCAAGTTATAGAAATTGTCTCAGACCAAAATTCATTTCCAAGTCCAGCATTAGAGAGCATACACCAAGCTCTCTCAAGGAGTGTCCTGTTCATGTGTTATGCCACACCATTATGTTGGAACGTATGTTTACCTGTGTGATGCCTCATAATCGCTTCATCCTTGTAGACTTTGTCGAACTCACCTGAACAAAACTCTAAACCATTATCAGTTCTTAGTCTTTTGATCTTCTTGTCTATCTGTTTCTCAATCATAACCTTCCATTGCTTGAAGTTGAGAAAAAACTTATCTTTATGCTTCAAGGTAAATATCTAGATCTTCCTTGAGTATTCATTAATGAAAGTCAAGAGAAACCGAGAACCACCATTTGAAGCAATTCAATATATGCCCCAAAGATCAGAGTAGATGTAATCCACTGAACTTTTGGTCTTCTGAACAATTGAGCTGAACTTCACCCTACACTGCTTCCCAAATACACAATGCTCGTAAAATTCCAACTTCCTTATTCTCTAACTACCAAGCAATCCTTTCTTGCTTAACTTTGTCAGACCCCTCTCACTCATATGGCCTAATCGGATATGTCATAGTCCGATAATATCAAAATTTGAATCAATTGATGATGATACTGCATCTACACCTGAAACTGTGCTTCCCTGAAGCACATACAAATTATCATTCCTCTGTCCCCTCATAACCACCAAAGCACATTTTGATACCCTCATAACTCTACCTTCAACGGTACACTTGCAACCATTAGAGTCAAGAGGGCCTCAATAAATTAGGTTCTTCTTCAATTCTAGTACATGTCGAACATCTGTCAAAGTCCTGACTATCCCATCATGCATCTTGGTTCAGACTGTTCCAATCCCTATAGTCTTATAAGACATATTGTTCTTCATCAAAACTATATCGTCGTTCATCGCTTTGTATGTTGTAAACCAATTTCAATTTGGGCACATATGATAAGAGCAACCTGAATCAATAATTCATTCACCATCTGTATATACACTGCAATGAGTAATTGATAGAACATTTCAAAACCATCAAAAAAAATTTCTTTTGCGACCCCAACAACATCCTTCTCCCTTTTCTCTTTTCTCTTTGGACAATCTCATATGAAATGCCCTAGCTTGTGACAATAATGACACTTGTCTTTTTTCGATGTAGGCTTTGATCTAGATTGACCTTTATCACCTAAACTCTATTCCTTTATTTTTCCTCTTGCAAACAGACTTTCTGTTTACCCTTTACCCTTTTCCCAGACACATTTTCCCTCAATTCCCTAGAATGCAAGGATGCCTTAACATCCTCCATGTAGATGATATTTTTTCTATAGAGTAAGGTCATAACAAAGTGTTCATGTGATGCAGGTAAAGAATACAAAACAATCATAATTTTATCCTCATCATCAATCTTAACATAAATATTTTTCAAATCCATAATAATTTTATTGAATTCATCAAGATGGGCTTTCAAAGACATACATTCTCTCATCCTCAATGTGTAGATATGTTGTTTCAAATACAACTTATTCATGAGAGTCTTCATCATATACAGGCTCTCCAACTTGAGCGATAGCCTAGCCACAAACATCTCATTTGCAACCTCTTGCAACACTTCATCGGCCAGGCACAACTGAATCTTGTAGAGTGCTTTGAGGTTGAGTTATTCTTTATCATCTTCCGACTTCATCGCATGAAACTTTTCCTTACTCACCAATGCTTTGATCAGTCCTTGTTGATCCAATAGTGCACGCATCTTGATGCGCTATAGACTAAAGTTATTTTTCTCGTCAAATTTCTTCATTTCATACTTTGCAACCATGTCGAAAATCTCAATTGCAATCTAGGGCTCTAATACCAATTTGTTGTATGGAAATCTAGACTTGGGATTGTATGCAACAAAGAAGAAGAGAAAAAATAATGCAAACAACAATCACACAGCAAGAACAAGACAATTTGCATGGTTTGGCTTGAAGCTTACATCCACGGGTGAAAACGGAGAGAGATCTTTCACTATGATCGAAAACAAAGATTACAGTGAATCATGTGGTGGCATAGAAATCGAGAAACCCCCTAAAACTCTAATCTCTGTGGGTTGGATATGGATCTCAAATTAGATACAAAATACAAGTAAAAAAAAGTCATATTCGGGTTTTCTTTGATTCGTCATCTGGGTTATATCTCGGGTTGAGTAAAAGACATTAACCCAACAATATCAAAGTGATACCACAACCGAATTTTAGAGCAAATTCATTTAAGTTCTCATTCTTCATATTTAAACTGTCATAACTTTTAACTCACAACTCGGTTTAAGATAATTTTTGATGTGCTAGAAATATCTTGTTGTGATCTATAAAAACAATTTTAGGAAGTTTTTCAAAATTCAAAGGTTTTGCACTTCAAAAATATATTATATGTTCTATAGTCAATCTTCCTAATAAGTTAGGGTCCTTATGTGTTGTATCGGCCATCCAGTTCATGGTCAACTGGATTCAGGTACGATTGTAGTCTCCGGTCAAGTGAAAGATAATAAAAAAGGTTTTGTCTCCCTTTTCTAAGGCAGAAGATAGTGACATAGAGAAGAAGGATTTAATGCAGATGTTATTGAAGATCATATACTTTCTTTTTAGGCAGCAGAACCTAAGAAATTAAAGAATTTCTTGATGATTATATAAGATCATTTTATTTTTTATTTTTTATTTATTTGTGATACTACTGGTTTTCAATTGCCATTTATGTGTAGGGTTCTGTTAATAAAGCCGAGTTTTCCGAGTAACTTGAATGAGTTTTCCAATAACTAAGTGGAACGGAGTAACTTGGTTTTAAATTTTAAGATTATTTTAATATGAAATTATACAAATATTAAAAAAAATTATATATATTTTTGCCTATTGTTTGTGCATTTTCTTATTTTAAATATTAATATTTTTTATACTAACCAGCTGGTAACTAAGAATGAGTCACGGGATAACTTGGATCAGCAGCCTTCCAAATCGAGTTTTTTTAAAGGAAGAAAATGTTCTGTGATAACAAAGTGTCTGTAGTGTTTTTGGTGAATTATAAGTTGACACATTGTGTTTGGGGTTCAAAAAAATGTTCAGGTGGTAAAAATTTAAAAAAAAAAGACACAAAATTCAAAAGACACCATGTTTCAATCAATGGCATGCCTACATAGGCCTGTGTCAACACAGACAATCATTCTCCTTTTTAAAACTAGCACCCATTAGCGTGTTTAATATTTTTTATACATGACCAATATAATTGACCATCTGCCTTTCTGGACTTGTTTAGGTCTCTAAAGACTAGACAAATCTGGCTATTCCATCGTTGGTCAGTGGTAATCCACAGGTGAGATGCTGATTGGTGGTTGACTATGGATAAAATTAGGATTTGCTGTGCTTGGTTGTCTTGAGGAGCCAGGAATCTCTGCAGTAAGCTAAACTACATTAACGGGTAAAAAATGTCTATGGCGCAACACACACGTATACAAAAGTTTAAAACTCCTCCCAAATTTGATTGGATTTTTTTTTACCTGTCATGTTTTGAAATCAGTTTCACGTTAATGTATTTTAACTAACTGTGGATAGGATCCGGGTTCTTGTCTAGTTGTGGACAATCCCTTAATTTTGTGCTTGGCCTGTAGACCTGGGTTTCTGGGCTGAAACCTGTAGTCTTAACCCCATATTTGGCCCATAACCAAAGTGATAACGTTGGCCCTTTTTTTTGGGGCTTGGATTATGTGAGAACGAAACTCGTGAGAACCGTGAAAACTGCACCAGAGGGGCTGATGCATCAGTACCGAAAAGTGATTTGCACTTTTTGGGGGGCACTTATCACTTTTCGGCACTGGTGTGTCCCTACCCTGATGCCGTTTTCACAGTTCTCACAAGATTCGTTCTCACCTAATTTTTAGTGGTTTTTTTGTATGGCCCAACTCTAGATTTTGCAAACTTGATTTATTATAAGCCCGAATTCTGTTTAAGATTCAAAAGACACGTGATACCCAGTTGAGTATTAAATTTGGCTTTATTAAATTCCAGTTTAGATCAGTTTGTTGATTTGATTTGGGGTGCTTTGAGACCAGTTCTATGGTTATCTCAAGACTGATCCAATGGCAGGTATAACCATATGTAAGGGTGGTCCAGCATATCGGTTTGAATATAGTTTTTGGATCAGTTCATATATGTATTTTAGGTTGGTTTAAAGTGTTTTGGCTTACTTCATGCTGATTTATGATTTTTGTGGACTGGTTTTATATGAGCATGCAGTTCATAGAATTTCAACATTGTTTCAAGTATTTTTAGGGGAGTTTTGATTATTCGTATGTTAGTTCAAGTAACTTTAGTACTGCTGCTTCATGTGGTTTTACTCGTGTTTGTAACAATGTTGGTAGAACCCCATTTTAAGTACTTCAAAGCTTTGGTTCAATGGGTATTTTAGATTGATTCATTCCTTTTTTAGTCTCTTTATTTACTTACCTCCCTTTCCTTTATAGAGAGAACCCAATCAACATCCTATTGAGCTAACTTTTTAATTCTTTTGAGACCGTTTAAGAAGCATTTTGGGGTCTCTTCTTTCGGAAAAAATTATGTGCAAATGAATTTTGTTCAAATGGTGCAAATGGCACCAGGGTGTGGACACATCAATGCCAAAAAGTGATAAACGCACCCCCAAAAAGTGTAAATCACTTTTTTGGTGCTGATGAGTCAGCCTTTGGTGCCATTTGCCCGTGTTTTCATGAAATTCATTTGCACCTAATCCCAGCCCTCTTCTTTAGTTTTAGACACAAAGGCTTAGCTTCTCCCCTCATCTAAAGCTAAAATTTTTTAGATTTTTTGGCAAGCAAATTAGATAGCTCATAATCCTGAGTTCACACTAACCCCAGAGGACCATAGATTCCTCGAGACCGACCACACCATCCTGCCTGCACCAAGAAATCTTTTGAAGGGTGAATTTGGTTTTCAAGGAAATTATGTTAAATCATGCGCATTGGTCCAGACCTTTAAGTTCAACCATTTTCATTAACCAGGCTTGACTTCCAATGTAATTCCTTTAAATTAATTCAAACTCCATTTAAACTTTAAAGGACATGTTAGGTAAACTACTTATAAGTTCCATAAAGATCAGGAGCCTAGCTTCATGTTGTCATGTGGAGGAAGTTGGTTTGAGGTGGAAGTCACTCATTTTCCAACCACTACCTATCCATATCCACCCAATCAATCATACTTTTTCATAAATGGGTTTAAGTTTGCGTTTGTGCTCCACAAGGAACCCTCTCCTTGTTGGTAGGGGCTTGTGATTTCTTTATTCGATGACTAATTTTGGTTAAAAGATCAATTACTTATTGAAGCACAAAAATAACTTGTAGAAATCAAAATCAGTGTTGAAGTTGTAACAGAAATCATTCTAAGTATTGAATTATGAATCATTGTCATAGATTTTAAAGTCCCATACACAAAGATGATGAGAGGATGATGGGAGGCTATTACTGAACCCTATGAGAATGAGTAACACTAATAGTACCACCTTGATATCCACTACAGTGGTGGACATTGCAAAATTTTGAAAGATGAAATATGGGTTTGTAAGTCTTTTGACAAAGCCCAGCAAAGAAACTTAATGCTTCTAGAGATTGCTAATATTTTCTTGGTGCCTTGATCAAATTTTGGAGATTACCTCCACGCAACTCTCTTCGTCAAAAAAAGAAAAAGAAAATTGTGTGTATTAAGTGGCCGCCTTTTCGTGGTTAGAGAGTGAGAATTGGATCTCATTTTTAAGAGGTTGAATGTCAAGAGAGGGTGGTGAATGAGGTCAGAAAGAAAATGCCATATTTCAACTCATCAATGAATTCATTGACCGTTTACCTAAAAATAGAAAAAAAGAAGAAGAATTCATTAACCCAACGCAACCCTAATTTCTTTAATGACATGAAAGCCTTAGAAGAAAACAGAGAAGTAAGTCAACATTGCAACTGTTGATCCTCAAAACTTTTGGCTATTTCTCGGTTTCCCAATGAAAAGATGTTTATTTTATTTTTAGGTATTATTAAATTAAGGGAAATTTGTCAGGACCCAAGGTTTGCCGAAATTGTGAAATAGTAAATCAAAACCTTGCCTAAATGAGGGTGGATTGTATCCACTCCTCTTAACTAATGCTCCTCTCTGCCCCCTGTCAGAGGGCGGCACATCACCGCTGCCAAGTGATTTTTACTTTTTATGGGGGCGCATATCACTTGTTGGCGCAGATGTGCCCACCCCCTGACAGGGTGCGGAGAGGAGCATTAGATAGGAGGAGCGGATACAATCCACCCTCTGCCCAGATAAGGCGTTGTTAATGTACAATTTCTTATTGACCCTTATATTTGCGAAATATATGGAACCACGTCCTTAATCTTCCACGTCTCCACTTTCTACTCTCCCGTCCCTTCTGCATCGACGACTGACATGGTGTGTGTGTTTTTTTCATCTTCTATCTATTTATTTCATCCCCTTTGCACCCTAAATTTACAAAATCGATTAGGAAATTAAAGCTTGTGAGGATCCATTGCAGTGTTTTCACTCATTGTGACTCGGCATTCAGCGAAGCCTATTCTTTTATATTGTAAATTATTCTTCTTCTTTAACTTATTGGAGTTCGCTTGTTGGTCTTCTTAGAAAGACAAACTTTGAATGTGCAAAAAGTGGTCAAGTAAGAGAGAGAGAGACCACCGGTGGATGGAAGAGGGTGTGCACAGTAGCAGAGCCACATGGGGTGGTAGGGGGCCATGGCCCCCTCAAACTTTTGAAAAAAAAAAAAACAACCTATACCATGACCATTAGGATAGGGAGAAAATGTTCTGTCTAAGATTTTGTATGTCTTACCATGTCCTCTACCATAGGTTGATACGTGATGGTTTTTTGAATTTGGTGCATCTTTTAAATGAAGAGCAAATGTTCATTTGAACACTGTTTTTAACCATTTTAACTCTATACACCCCATTTTTATGGGTACCTATTTTTTCATTTGAAAACTATTTTTCCACTTTTAACCCTATGCACCTAATCTTTGTGCATAGGACACGAGAGGACATACAAAATCCTGGACATAACATCTATGTTTTGTCCTTTTAGGAAAAACCAATACATATTGGGTTGAAAGATCTTTTATTCTCATATATTTTGTATTATCCAATTTTGAACAAAAAAAAATATTGATAATTAATTGATTAAAAGTTATAATAACAATGATATCCATATCACAAGATAAAAGATATCATAATGCATGTAGATTAATCAATACTCAATTTTTTATAAAAAAAGAAAAAAGAAAAATCTTACAAAAGTATATTTGTATAAGTACATGTATACCCTTCCATGGTATTTTTGCTTTTTCGAAAGAACCACTCACATCATATAACTCGGTTTGCCATTATCTAAATTTGCTCAATTTTTAATGTTGAAGAGCTTAGTTTGAAACTCAAACCTAGATCATTGCACTAAATGAGTACAAGGTGAATTATAATGTGTTTGGTTCAATATAAGCTTAGACTATTTAGATGATTGTATTTAATATAATTAAAAAAATAATAATTTAGTAAATCTGTTAAATTTCTTTCTAATTTTAATGCTTTTAAATTATGGCATCTGTGGGGTTGCAAATTTGATTTATATAACTTTAATTACACTTTGGATTGAAGTGAACAAAGCTAAGTTGAGCTTAGTCTGAGTTTGACTCTAGCCCTACTAAATTCTTAAGTCGGGTTCTTCTTTCATAGGTTAAAATGAAGAAGAACTTAATTTGGATTAGATTGACTTATTTATAGAACTAGTAAAATCCACTTTAAAGAGAGAGAGAGAGAGAGAGTCATTTGTCCATTTGGTTTTATCTACAATATTTAAACTCATTGATTCACTAATAAAGATGGAACCCACTAAAGCTACTAAGGGTGTAAAATGCATATGTTTTGTTTATATAATAGCCAATTATATAAGATAAGATTCGTGAAAATATTGGATAGTCCAAATTTTGCATTATTATTGACAAGGCATGTGATGAGTCTAAGAGAAAAAAAAATAAATCTTATTTTTAGATTTGTTGACAAAGATGAACACTTCTTTGATCTTATTAGGTTAAAAATACATTGACATTGATTCTTAAAAATGAAATATTTATTATTTTTTCTCGTTATAGTCTTAATCTTCAAACTCCGCCAATGTTTGTATCTTCAGACATTGCCGGTCCCAAGCCCGGATAAAGGAGGAGGGTGGCGTCA
>JAOXJP010085635.1:0-14845 GCA_025762735.1 Platanus orientalis | reverse complement strand
TTACAAACTCCCCCCTCCAAATAAATCCTATTTAATAATTTTATCCACAAGAAAAAAAGAGCAAATGTGATAATCACCTAATTACAAATCGTTACCCTAAGCTCAATTCATTCAACATGTTGGGATTATCTATAGCACGATACGATCCATTGACCAACAGAACAAAAGAACAAACAAAAAAAAAACTAGAAGAAGAGGGAGTGTGTACCTGAAGCCAATCGGCTCTTGTTGGCGGAAAATTAGATGGAAAATCGCCTCTTTCTCCTTTTGCAAGAGCATACCTCTGTGAGTTGGTGTTGATCGAAGACTATTGAAGCCTAGATCATAGGCCTCTTGCAACGCTCCCTTCGCATAACACATATGAGAAAATTGGTTCAAAGGATATTTTTGAACCCATAATCGATTCTTAAAATCTATTCATGTAAACTAAGATCTCATAACCCTAAACAAATGAAGAACAGAGAAGGGTAAAAGCTGTGGGTGTGAGAAGGGGCAGAAAAAAACATAAAATAAACCAGAGAAGAAGAAGACAACAATGTTGACTTACAGGATTGATGAATTGTCTCCTGTTATCTGCAAAACCAAAAAATAAATAAAATTTAGGGACAAAAAAACAAATATACATCAGCCGTTCACCAGGTGCCTGAAATTAAAAACAAAAAAATCAAGTCTTTAATCGGCACCATCTTGTGTTCTACCATAAATTTTGGAAACCATAGAACTCCACTCCACCATCTCTATTGTCGATGAACAAGCATGCAGCACCATTAAGAACAAAGGAGCAAGGTTATGTGAGAGAGGAAGAAGAGACGAGATATATGTCTTTCATTAGCTGACCGTGAAACAAAAGAGAGAATATGAAAAAGTGTGGAGAATCATGATACCCTAAAATTGGTTTAGGGGACGAGGAGAGAGTTTTGGAGGGAGAGACGTGAGAGTGAGCAAAGGAGAGAGAGTTTTGGAGGGAGAGACGTGAGGGTGAGCAAAGGAGAGAGAGAAGGAGATAAGGCGGGTGAGGGCAGAGGGATGAGGCTGGAACAATCCAGAAACAACGGGAAGGAACGCAAGAGAGAGGAAAGGGGCAGGCGAGAAGATATTATACACCTACAGGAAACGTTTGGAAAGCGTTGTAATAATACTTTTTTATGCAACACTTCTAAAATGTTGCAATAAAAAAAATCGTAGCGTTTATAAAGCGTTGCATATGTGTTTTTTGCACTAACACATGATGGAGAATTACGACTTTTTTATGCAGCACTTGAAAACGATGCATAAATATAAAATATTTTATATTAATGTTTATGCAGCATTTTATAAACGCTGTGTATTTATTTTTGCTTTTTTTGAAGCACTTTATATAAAAAAACATTGCATATTATTCACTTTATGCAACATTTTTACAAAAACGCTGCTTAAAGATATGTTGCTAAAAGTTAATTTTGTTGCAGTGAGTTTGTACTTCATATTTATATTAATAAAGATCAAAGTGTTCATCTTCTTCTCCTTTCTCTTCTTTTTGTTTATGTAACTTTCCTTATTTTATAATTTGAGCAACTTAAGATAATCAGAGGTTTGTTGTGTTAAACATCAGTAATTAACAATTCTTTCTTAAGGATTTGGAGTATAAACCAACATCCAAAATGGTTGAGTAATTTGTATACATTAAGTTTCAAATACGCACAAAATTTGGTGTTACAGATGAATAAGGAAATGTCATAGTAGGATGCAAGAAATCTTTGAAAAAATAAGAAATGATTGAGTCGTGTCAACCACGCTTTAGGGGTCTATTTAAGCCCATAGAGAGATTTCCAAATGTGGCATACAAGGTGCGGATAACAGGGATCAACGAAACTAGGCAGCTACTTTATATAGACTTCCACATTAAGTGTGCCATGAAGAAATGCATTATTAATGTCAAGTTACTTAATCAACTAACCATAACTTGTGACAAGACAAAGAATGGTGCGAATAGTCACCAGTTTGACAATCGGACTAAAGGTTTCATTGTAATTAATGCCCTCTTGTTGGTTGAATCCTTTTTGCCACAAGCTAGCTAGGGTTCATAACATTCCATAGTTCAATCAACACACTTTTTAATGCAAAAAATCCACTTACAACCCACAATATTAGAATTTGGTTTGGGTAGATAAGTGTCTAAGTGTCATTCTTCATTAATGCATGAAACTAATCTACCATAACTTTACACCATTTAAGATTTTCCATATTTGCAGTGACACAAGTTGGTAAAGATTCTTTGGTGGAGATGGTGAGAATTGAAAGCAAAGGGAAAGTGGATGTTTGGTTGAAAGATTAAGCATTTTGGGTTTCCTTGTGCCATATTGGGTTCTTGTGACCATTGGGTAAATGTGGTCAGATGTGATGGATGGGATAATAGGTAGCATGGTTGTTATGGAAGCACATGCCTAAGGGGTAGAGGTGGGTAGGTGGTCAGTGAGGGCAATGGAGGGAACAGGAGGTAGATGTGATGATGAGACAGGCGGTTCGTTGCAAGGTGGAGTGTCACTACAAGAATGAAACAAATTGTCATCCGAGGCAGGGAAAAAGGCACAGTTACCAGAGCATGTGAAGTGGCATTAGCGAGTGATGAAAGAGATTGTTGGGAGCTAGCAGCATGAAGAACTATTGGTGGTGGGAGTGAAACTTGAGTAACAGAAGATGCTTTAGGAGATGAAAGTTGGTCACCTACAAAAGAAAAATATGTCTCATAAAAAATGATAAAACGGGAAATATAGACATTTACAGTGGCATGGATCAAAGCATCAATATCCATGATGATGGAGACTGTAACCAATGAAGATGCACTTGGCGGATTTGAATTTGAGCTTGTGTGCACGATATGAATGCAAACATGAGTAACAAGTACAACCAAATATTTTAAGAAAATTGTAATCCAAAGATTAGAAAAGCAATTTTTCCAAAGGACAAAGGTTATTGATGACTGGTGAAGGTAATCGATTAATTAAGTAGGTTTTTGTGTCAAAGGAAAAGCCCCAAAATTTCTTAGGAGTCGAGGCATGATCGAGTAGTGCAAGACTGGTGTCCACAATATGACGGTGCTTGCGCTCAACTGCACCATTTTGTTGATGAATGTGTGGGCAAGAAATTCAATGCCCAATACCGGAGGAAGCCAAATATGAGGAAACATTATGCTATTCACCACCCCAGTCACTATGTAGATATTTGATTTTCCTAGTAAAGAGATTCTCAACAAGTAAACGAAATTTAATGAAGCAAGGAAAAACATCACTTTTTCTAGCAATAGGATATATCCACGTGTACTTGCTAAAAACATCCGTAAAGTGAGCAAAAAAACGTTTGCCATTAAATGATTCAATAAGGGCCAAGCCCCAAACATCATAATAATTAATGTTTAATGGTGCTTCAACTGGTGTAGAAGTAGGAAAAGGTAAGGCATGACTTTTCCCTCTTTGGCATGCTTCATAAACTTCATGAGCTTTATTTGATGAAACTAGAGTGTCAATTTTCTTCATGATGTCATGGATGGTGTGGATGGCTGAGTGTCCAAGGCATTGGTGCAAACGAGCTGACATATCATGAAGAAAAGCAACTTTATTCCCTGCACTGTTGAAGTGAATCCAGTAGAACCCTCTAGTGCTCGGTCCTTGAAGCAAGACTATCCATTTTGATGTCCTTTACACAAAATGAAGATGGATAAAATTCGAATAAACAATAATTATCCCTTGCAAATTTGTAAACCAAAATTAAATTGACTTAAATAAGTGGTACATGTAAAATATCGTTTAGATGTAGAGAGGAAGAGGGTTTTTGAATAGTGGATGAACCCACGTGACTAATATCCAAACCTATGCCATTATCGAGTTTAACAATATCATTGCCCATGTAATCGGTTAAAAAATTCATGTTTGCCAAGTCATTGGTGATGTGATGAGTTATGCCAGAATCGGGATGCCAATGATCAATGGATGATGGAGCAAGAGACACATTGCATGCTTGGGTTGGCACAGAGACGAGATGACACTAAAAGGCATCATCAAATATGTTGGCAATGAAAAGTCAAATGGCCAACATGGTTACATATTTAGCATATTAGACAATCGGATGATGAGGTATCTTGAGACAGGCCATGATATGAGCCATTGGATTGCCCACGACCATGACCATGTGAGTGAGAACTCTTTAAATTTCGAGTGGAATATTGATTTCGAATGCCTTAAGTTGAGGGAGTGGTGTTGCACTATACTAAGTGAGCAGTTGGGGGGACATTAAGAGCAATGGCATCATTCATAAGGCGAAACTCCTCTGTTAATAAGTAGCTAAATAGATCGTCTAATGAAACAGCTCCAACACGAGTTGAAATTGATGTTTGGAATGGGTCATATTCAGGGGGGAGCCCTTTGAGGATGTATAGAATAAGATCATCATCGAATACAAGCCACTTAGTGACTAACAACTGATGAGCAATAGTCTTTGCATTTTGAAAATATTTTTGAATGAATTTAACACCCTTCTTCAAATTTTGTAGCTCCATACGTAATTGGAGGACATGTGCACATGAATGTGCTGCATAGGAAGCCTGAAGAGCCATCCATACTTCATGAGAAGTTGAAAGCTAATGATCAAGGCTTGAACATCCTCCGTGAAGGAGATGAGCCAGCCAAGCAACAATTGATCTTGATGATGCCACATAATGTAGTCAGGATTGAGAGTTTGTTCAAAGTTAGAAGTATTCTCTATGCCAGATGAGACGGTGATAAGGCGTAGTGGACAGGGTGTCAAGCCATCGACAAAACCAAGAACACCATGACTATGAAGATGCGGAAGTAGCTGGGAGGACCATATGTGATAATTATCGGAATTAAGCTTTGTAGTGATGATAGGATAAGAGGACGAGGAAGAAGGGAACAAGGATTTAGATTGGTTGGAGCTCTACTCAATGTTGGTGGAGGAGGTACTCATGATGAAAACAAGTAAGTAAAGGACTAAAAAAAAAAATCAGTTGGATAGCTTTGGTACCATATAAAGTCTTAATGAGACTAAAAAGTAATAATATTTTTCATTGCCTTTGTATGTGTATTTATAGAGACTATTGGTTACAACAAAATTTTAAAATTCATAAAATAAATACATGTGGCAGGTGAGTGTTTGGCTAAGGTAAAACCACATGAACCCACTTTGACTATACTTCACTCAGTTGAATGATTTTGAATGTGATTTGTTGGGAGATCCTTGGGCTTTGACTACAACAGTGGGTTGACTGATTTTGAATGAGTTGTTGAGTGATCCATTGACTGTTGTTGATGAGAGATCTCAAGTTGTTGATTGGGAAGATATAGGGATGATGATGTGCATGCTTTATCTCTAATAGGAAAGATTAAGATCGTATGGTGGAGAAATATTTGAACAAAATGCTCAATCTTTCACACCCTAACTTTTGGGAACCAAAAACTTGCACATTGATGTCAATTTATGAAGGGAAACTAGTCAATTTAAGGGCTCTTTGAGTTGAATAATGTCAAGAGACTCACAACCCAGTCCTTTCAATTTTTATATAGACTTCTTAAGGCTTAATAATTCAAATTCATATTGGACAATAGATTTTTTTCTACTTGTCAGCTAAGAGTTCATGGTATATAATGTAGTTTTTTTTTTTTTTCTTTTGGCCTTCCATAGTATATGTTTTAGTTGTTATAGTAATAATAATGAGTTTCTATCAGAAAGTATTCAAATATCAAATAGAGTAAGTATCCATAATATGATGCTTTCCTTTGATAAGAAAAACAATATCTAATTAATTTGATGCTTTTTTTTCTTTTTGCTCCAAGCAATTTTTCATTGTCAAACTAATAGATTGTTTGTTCATCATAATGTCTGTTGGCATAGTGGAAACAACCCTGAAATTCCACTTGATTGATATGGCTCTAAACCACTCACAATCGATGCAATAGCAAGGAAATTAACAATCAAACAAGACAAGGATTTTTATGTGATTCGACGATGTGCCTATGTCCACAGGAGAGAATCAAATATTTCTTCACTATGAGAATACAAAATCCGTACAAAGAAGTGTGTTTTTTAAAACTCAAAAACCCATGCCATCTCCCCTTATGCACCCTCTTTTTTTCACACTCTCAAACCCTTTATGAAAACCCCTAAGAACTCCACTTGTGGCTACTCCTCTCTCTCTCTCTCTCTCTCTCTCTCTCTCTCTCTCTCTCTCTCTCTCTCTCTCTCTTTACCCTAATTTTATTAGATTTTTATATTAGGTTTCCTTTTTCTTATCATCACTCACGACTCCACCTTTCAACCGAAGTTTTAACTAACTCCAAACTAGTCCCCACAATTAAATCTTAGGAAATCTTTAAGGGGTCGAAAATAAAGCCAAGGTTGAAATTTGTTGGGTTTGTCTTTATTTATAGTAGTTGTTAGACCTTGACAAGATTTAACTGCTACTATAAATAAAGACAAACCCAACAAATCTCCACCTTAGCTTTATTTTCGTCCCCTTAAAGATTTCATGTTGAAGTTAGCTCCACCTGTATCTTTTTCAAAACACAAAACCTATGACATGTGCACCACATTCCACATTGGTCCACATTCCAAAACTACCATAAAGAAAGCTTACACTCTTCCTTCTTAATGAACTTTGTGCCTTATATACCTGGAACGCACCTCCACCTAGAACATGAATCATAACATATTTGTTATCACCGTAAACAACCATTAGTCTTAAAGAACCACTGCTATGCATACCATTGAATTAATTCGATCTTGACACCATTCAATTCAATCATAACATAGTCAATGCACAAGTGTAGTTGTCCTTATTCAACTTAGCTAGTCAACTCTAGAGAGGAACCTCAACTTGTCATCTCCAACTGCAGGAACTATCTCACCAACATCTATCACCTGAAAACTCATAGCACTTGTCTCTACCTTAACTTCGGAAGAGACCCTGCACAAGCGTTTGTTATTTTGTACACACCATTTCTAACTACCCATCAAGGTCAAAAAAAATAGCATTAATTATTGTATTACCTATTAGACAATACAAACCATCACACTTTTCTCATTCCATCAAGACAAAACAGCCAATGTGATTTTCATTGCTCCACCTATAGCTAAATACCTATAACCCATGGAACCAACTGGCCTAGTGATATTAGATTCTTCCGCATCTTTGAAACATATGTCACACCACCCAAAGTATGAACCACTCCATTAAACATCTTGATCTTCACCTTCCTAATACCCGTGATGTCATAAGTAGACCCATCAACCCAATAAACAACACTGGTCTTCTTCTCTTCAATGCATCAAAATATTCTTTCTTGGAATATACATGAATAAAACAATCTAGATTTATTGACTACTTATCATGAGAAAAAGTTTTCATACCTTTGTAGACTGTGAAAACATCTCTAATGTATTTCTCATGTTCCTCTGCCAATGTTATGTTAGAATTGTCACTTTTCTTTATGTTAGCACATTTTGGATAATCCCTCTTAATATGGTCATATTCTTTTAGTGGAAATACTGAACCTTACCCTTTCTTCTAGACTTGGACCTGGACCTACTATTCACAGATCCTCTCATAGATGACCTTCCTTTGTAATTTTCCATCGGACTAACCAAACCAAAATCTTGAACTCCTTCAAGATTTGGTATCTTCCTAATCTCATTAGAAAAAGCAATGTTGTGATGTTCTCTAGGCTTATTATATCTTTCTCAAATAGTAACATTATCACCAAATTATTGTAAGAATCAGGAAGCGAGGTAAAACGAAAAATGACCTTGTCTTCTTCCTCTACCTTGACATCAACTTTGTGCAGTTGATCTAAGAACTTGTTGAACACGTTTAAGAGTTCTAATAGATTTGCACATTCCTCCATATTCATCCCATAGAATTTCTATTTAAAATTTATTGATGAAACTCTTTCCCATATAGAGTTTCTCTAACTTTTTCTATAAAATCAGTGTTGAATCTTCATCCATAATGTTAAACAACACATTATCCACAAGACAGAGACAAATTGTGCTAACTGCTCTCATCTCTAAGTCTTACCAATCATTATCACCATCTCCTTGAACATTTCTTTATTTCTCTACAAAACCCTATACTTACCGGTTTCTTCCTCTTCCTTTTCCTCCCAAATATTATTACAATAATAATATGGCGAGGGCTTTAAATCTTGGATAGGGTAAGTCTAGCCATACTTTGATGCTTTCCTTTGAGAAGAATAACAATATTTAATTGATTTCATACATTTTTTTCTTTATACTCCAAGAAATTTTTTATTATCAAACTAATGAATTGTTTGTTCATCACAATGTCCTTATCAATAACTAATTTGCTCTTTTTTGGGAAAATAATAATGTCTTTAATCACATTCAATTCACACTTTTCTTAATGAAGAACTTATTAAAATAGGAAAATTTTCCTCTATAATCGTTGACAAAAATAGTTTTGATCCTACCCCATTGATCTCTCAACTTCTTCATTAATTGTCTTGGCTTTTTATTCAGTCTCTGGCACCTAATTTGGATTGTCTTCAACCATGAAATTGGTGCTCCTAGAATTTTACCATGCAATTCGGTTCCCTTGAAATTTCTAGCCAACTCAACAATACTACAATATTTTCTTTGTGAATAAGAGGAATGATATTTTTTTCATATATATGTATATATGAAGTTATGCTTCCAATGTCTGATTTAATGTGTTGTTGATGTCATCTTGGAAATGAATTTTAACCATCTATGTGTTGGATTGAAACTAACTAGTTGGAGAAAAGAGGAAAGAAAATCAAGAAAAAATTGTGCTCTTAATTTCAATAAACATAGAAAAATAAGGCTAATTTGTTGTACAGCTAAAGGAGACTTCAAATTTCACTCAAAAGTCTTACAAATTGCAAGATATAAGATCGTATATATAAACTAAATATAAAAAATGAAAATTGTCTTCAATTAACTTTTAGCGTTACTAGATATCAAATTACCAACCTACTAAATGAAAACAGAAAAACTAAATGATACCTTACATTCTCAAAGAAAATAGTAAATACTAGCTAATTATTCCAAATTCCAGTGAAGACTATAACTTGTAGTCCAAGGTATTGTTTATCCACCAAATTTCTTCTTCCCAAAAAACAAGCTTGTAGATCAAGAAAGGATTTTAGATTTCGAAGGAGGTCTAGCTTAGATTTCTAACAACCCCCTAGTCCTAAGCTAAATCATTACCATGCCAAGGTTCTCTTTCATTTTGTTGAAAATTTTTGCCTTTAATGTCTTTATGAAAATATCCACAATTTGATTAATCAATTGCTTCATGCATATATGATGCCAAATTTTGTAAACTTTGTACTTTCTGATATTTTTTGTCTCATAAAATTGCTCTATATATTCACTCTCTTTGTACTTAAACCTTTCATATATATTTTTTCAGCATCCAATTGAAAAAATGTCCAACTTTTAGTAATTCAATCATCATGACAATGTTTATCATCACTTTGATCTTTCTCTAGATCATGATCCATTCTCCATACACTTTTGCAACTATTAATTACTATTCAATAATGAAATTACGTTCTAAGGAATTCTTAGCTTTCCATACTTGATTTAATAGATTTATAACAAAACATTACCCCAACACAATTGACACATCAACAACAATAATAATCTTGGATATTTAACTCTGGCTCATACAAAGTATTATTCATGTTTATTGTTAGATCAGCAAACTTATTAGGTGAACAATGTTTCTCTACACAAATTGCATATCCCTTTCTTTCATTAAATTATTCTCTCATCAATAGTTGACTTTAAAATTTTTGTTTCTATTGTAGTAATTAATACTATTTGATAGAGCTTTATCTTCCATGTCAAAGTTATGATAATCCACACATATGTAATCAATTTCACAAAATCACAATTTTCATTCACCATTTCATTTGAATTACTAGAATCCAAAATACATGAATCTAATATAGATGTAGAAAAGACACTTTAATCAAATTCGGATTTGATACTTCTATTAAAAGTTCACATTCTTTGGTTTGCTCCATATTTTCCTTAGCATTTGTATTGTCACTTTTATCTTATTGGAGATCAATATCTTTTTTCCTAAAAATTATCATCATCAAAATCATACATCCAATATTATATTAGTACCAATGATGAACCTCAAGAAATTTGCAAAAGTTCAACTTGTTTATTTTATTTCTTCTCCCAATTTTTTTTCGAGCCACTTTTTTCCATCCCAATAACCACAATTCATAGGTTTTATATAAGGAGATATGTGTGAATATTATATCACTAAGAATTATAATCGGAGAACATTAACTTCTCCATCACAATATTATCCATCATAAACATTGATTCAAAATACACACACACACAAAAGTTGTTTCCTTTTTTTTTGAACTCGTCCCTTTGGTGCTTGACTAAACCTATCATCTCTCTTTCTTCTCCTTTCAACGTTCTTGTTTCTGGATCAATTTGCTCTAAACTGTTAGAAATAAAACTAGACATTGTTGCACCCTCCTTCAGGATCTTCAAGCTTGGTTTCCCCCCACATAGCCAACTTACGGATTGTATAATCCTCTCATTCAACTCTAACACCACCAAACTTTGGATCAAATGGCTCTAGTACCATTTTGTCAAAACCAACTAGTTGGAATAAAGAAGACAAAATCTCATGAGAAAAGTGTGTTCTTGATGTCAACAAACATATAAAAATAAGGCAAGCTTGTTGTGTAGTTAAAGGAAACAAAATCAAAAAAGAAAGTTGGTAAAAATTATACTTTGTAAATCTCAAAAAGCTATTTGATACAAGTCCTGAATTGCATAAAGCTGACATCCAAATGAAAGGTTATGCTATTGGACTCAGCTGCACTAGAAGTTCATCACATATTTCTCAAACACATATGCTTAATGCCAATTATGCAACTGAAGATAACAAGTTATGGATACATACCTTAGTCTATTTACTAACCATTCATTTGTTGATGGTTAAACTTTGCAGCACAGCACAATTAGGGGATCCCAATTTGATAATTAAGTTGTTACTGGCATTCATAATTCAATAACCCAATTGATTGATCTGCATTGCAAACAGTATTTACTTTGATGGATCGAACAGTCTTAGATAAGAGCATCTTTGCCAATAATGCTGAGATTTCTTGTATCTTGTAGATCGTATGAAAAATACAATTATTTGTCTTTGGAGTAAGGTATATGTTAATTATCTGTGAGGAAGTTGAACCCTAAAATGGCATGACATACCATTAAAATTTATGTAAATTTCTGCAGGTCTTAAAGTAACTAATAACCCATTTATCAACATGTTTCTAGTTCATCCTTGGAGTTGTTAAGTACATCCTGGATCAACTCTAGGATCATTTAGTTTCAACAACTTTAGACATAGCTAATCCACATGAATTCATAAAATTGGCTCAAGGTCCATCACTTCTATTTGACTCTACCTCCACGCTGTACATGTAGCTGCCTGCATCATCAATCCAAACTATTGAATGATGAAGCACCTCTTGGATGGAGCCTTAACCAAAAATCATGCAAATCGTAATTGCTTGTCCGTTAACAGTTTTTTCTCTCTTAATCTTAAGCCTCACATTTTCTTAGTTGTTTAAGTGTTTTCCTTAAAATAGAAAGCTATGAGACTCTAGTTAAAATTTGATAAAGTAAATGATTTTAACACAACTTTCAAGAATCTTTGATAAAGTAAATGATTTAACACTTGTTAATGAATCTTTGAAGCATCTCAAATTTATATCGTTTCTGGAGATTTTGGAGTTATCAACTGGTGCTATCAATGTAATGTAATTTATGCTTACCAACTTTTAGATTTTTAAAGTCAGAAGGCCTATAGGGTATATACCGTGTAGTTCAGTATTTTGTGTCTTCATATATTCCTTGCTTACTCGTAGGCAAAAGGAATTCAACAAAATTCTGCAATCTTGATGAATTTTTACTATGCTTGATTTGATCGACCATTGCACAATATGGGGGTTCCTTTGAGGATGACAAACCTTAGGTCCATCAAAGGCCTTAAACCCTCCAATGGAATTATTCTTCTCATCTTGAAAATGAAGGGTACTTTAGTCATCACATCCAATCGAAGGATCTCCATGTACTTTCCAACTAGCCCATAAGAGCTTTTTTTAACCTTTTCTAGAGGAAGGAAATGGGGAGGAATCAGTTATAACAGTTAACAGTTACATGAAGAGATTAATTGTATTATAACACAAGTGGCGGTGGTGGTGCACCATCACTACCATGCGAGCTTATCTCGTGCCCTCTCTCTCTTTTTCTGTCTCCTTAGTATCAATATCAAGTCAAAAGGCACTCTTTGTGCAAATCAAATCCAAATATTTTAGCAACCACAGAGAAAAAAGAAGAGGAGGCCCTCTAGATTATGTAATTCTCACAAGCCTTAGCGTCATCATTCCCATCATCAACCCAAATTATCGCTACCATACTCACCACATTTTAATCTTTCTCTCTGTACGTTTATGTTTAGAAGGCTTAGATTGTCCAAGGATATATGGTTTAGATTTAGTGGTCCATATTCCCTCACATGTAAATTCTCCATGTGTCATCGAGGGAGGCTCTGATATTTAGCCCCCATTGGCATGTTTGTGACAGTTTTTCCGTCAACGCCCACTTGGGGTAACACCACTTGTGCACACCAGGCATGCCACGCAAAAAAGTGTCATTATAGTTGTTCTTGGATTAATTGGAATCTAAATGCTAATCATGGTTTAAAATGGAATCATGAGACTACCAAAACTTGAATAGTCAAGTGAAAATCAAAATAATAAAGAGATAGATCAAAAACCAATCAAAATGTCAACTTTATCATCCTCCATTCTCAAGGCCAATAGCATTCCAGAGTCTAGGGTCATTGGATTTACCACTTTGTAACCTTTTTAGATGAAGTAAAAGCCAAAGGCCTTCCCATAAATTCATGTGTTAACCAAATCAAAACCATGAACTGCATACCAAGCAACTGTGGCACTCATGAGATCATAGATTCAATGCAGTTTTAATTTTTTTAAATTACTAGAAGAAAAGAAGATTCATTTACGACAACCGGCCCTTCACTAATATTTTGTTACAAGGCCAGAGTAAAGCATAATTTGCTAAGTTGACTCCATAGACAATGTTCCTGCAACTTGCTATGGTGGATGAGAATTGCTTGCCGCTAGGGGCCCATCAACCTTGCTTGGTATTATCTTATGGATATACCATAAAAACATTTATTCCCGCCCAAAATTTGTCAAAAGATCCGAATTGTCATGATATATTTACCTTCCGACTAAAGCATAAGAAGGCATAGACTCCACATGGTACAGATCAAGGTGACCGGAATAGGGACATTTGCTACCACTAAGATATGATTAATAAACATATCATACATCACTGAGCATATTCACATAACTAAAATAAGAAAAGCAAAGGAGAGTGCAAGTTAGATGCTCTTCATTATGATTGGTAGTTAAATGGCACTCAAGAGGCAGTAGGAAGCAGTGGGCTACTTTTGCATTGATTATTTTAATGGATCACCGAAAATTGATTGACCTAATCCTCACCTCTCCTCCTTGCTGAGTGTTGCTACAGTCCCTGTAACACTAGATGGTTTCTTATGGCAAAAGGGCCTCACCTCTTCTCCTTGCTAAGTGCTGCTACAGTGCCTGTAACATTAGAGATTTTCTTATACCAAACCATTGGATAGAAATATTAGCCCCATACGCCATTGCAAAAGAGATCCTCATAATGTCATTTCATGGGTTGAAAAGTGATTTGTTTTTGTTTATCAGAAGAAACAATTTATAAATGAAAAGGTGAAAAGAAGAGAAACAAAAGCCCTTTCTTTGGGGAGGAATGAACAAGGGTAATCCTTGAAAAAATAAAGTGCCTTTTAAACTTTTCTTAGGGTGACTAAAATAGGCTAGCTTTCATGGATATCCAACTATTTCCTTTCACTAGTTTGACAATGGAACCCATTTAGAATCTGAATTTAAAAAAATAATAATGCTGATCTTCCAAATGGGTTCATCGATCCAACATTAAGCGATTGTTATAGTACTCATGTACGACACTTCAACTGTAAAACCCGCTCGATGTATATCTGTCATATCATTGTTGTACTTTGCAATATACATAGTTTATAGAAAAAGCAACAGCGATTCATACACACAGAAAGATACATGTATAGATACACATATGAGGACAAATATTTAAGTAGATCGATCTACACATTGTGAACAAGGCAAAGCTCCCAAGAGTGTTTACTCTCACGGTGTATTAGTGTGTGTGTGCAGGGGCGAAACCAGGATTTTCAGGTAGGGGGGCAAGCCAAAGGGTTATGTGCGTCTCCTTAACGGGCGCCAACGTTGTGCACATAATGATTTTCCCTTGCCCCCTTTATTAATGCACCATTTGTCAGACATTGTGTCACATCCTTGAGCAAAGAATGGAGAGGTACCAGTTCAGTCAGATAGAGTTGAGGTGAAATCATTTTCTGGTAAGGTGGGGCAACCGATTCCAATCATGGGGTACTCATACATTAAGGGGAGGCAAGTGATTCGTCTGGCCCATTAGTATTACAAGGGTACTAAAACATTGAGGGGGAGCAGTTGCCGCAGCGCCCCCCCTGCTCCTATGTAGCTCCGCCACTGTGTGTGTGTGTGAGAGAGAGAGAGAGAGAGAGAAAAGTCCAGGGAGCTTTTCCAAATTTCACTAACACAATGAAGATTTAAACCTCTCTCTCTCTCTCTCTCTCTCTCTCTCTCTCTCTCTCTCTCTCTCTCTCTCTATATATATATAT
>JAOXJP010085624.1:0-14845 GCA_025762735.1 Platanus orientalis | reverse complement strand
TGTTCCCATCATTAAAAATATCAATATAATCATCATCCACCTAGGAACATGCTCTCAGGATTTTTATCAAACAGATTCTATGCAAGTTTGGTTGCTCAACTGAATTCAAACCAATATAAGCTGTAAAAGCTACCCATGATTGGCATAAAGAAGCTTTCCAACTTATGGAATCACTTCCAGAGTGCTTCCAGCATGCATGGCTTTCAAATAAGGGAGTTATTACAAAAGGAATAGCTAAGTAATAGCTGCCGCAGGGTTGGGATTAATGGGTTTTGGGGTTTTTGATATGAGAATTACTAGGGAAAGGATTTTATAGGAGGCTGCAGGTAGTATGATGTATAGAATTAGTGATCTGTGATAGAAATTCTTAAAGAAATCAAAGGAGGAAGTGGGTGCAGAGTTGTTTAATTGGATGGATGTGTTTTCTTTAAAGAAAACACCATAATCATAGAGGATGGTTTGGTTGCATGTATGTATGGAATAGCAGGTGGGTTTTTTTTATAAAGAAATCTTTAAAAGATAACGATTAGGACTGGCTGCAGGCAATGGGGCTAAGGGAAAAAAGGAAATTTAAATGGGAAAAGTAAAGAAAGAGAGAAGGAGGTGCTGAAGTTATGGTTTCTGGATATGGTGGCAGCAAGCTTTAATGGAGGGAAAACCAAAGATACTGGGGGAGAAGAATAAAAAGGGGAGGAAGATAATAAGGATAGTACCTGTGAGAGGGTGAGAGGAGAAACAGTTTCGGTGGGCCCCCTTGTCTGGTCCACCATGATCGAGGTAAAGGGAGTTTTGTCAAAGCTGCCCCTCTGCATGGCGTGGGGTCGAAAGGGGGTTTGGTCAAGAATGTCTTGGCCATTTGATGCAACACAATAGAGATGATACCAAAGTTGATGAAGAATGATAATCAATAAAACCCAAAGTGATGTAGTAGAAACAATAAAATAGGAAAAAAGAAGAAGAGATAAAGACTTGATTTAAAGCTTTTCCAAACCAAAAACAGGGGATCTTGGTCTCCATCAAGCTTGAATAAACCCAAGGAATTCACCTATGGGGAAAACCACTCCTAGTTTTTAGACTTCACAAAGGAAGAACACACTAGCCAAGATAGAAAACAAGAAAATTCTTTATTCATCAATTTCATTCCAAAACTAAGAGGGGGTGGGTTTATTTTATAGCCCACGAGTTGCCCTCTTAGGGTAGTTATAACCTAGCAAATCATTTCCTAAAGGCAACTTCAAAATAAAGGGAAAGAAATAAAATAAAATCCTCAAAAATAAAAAGAAATAAAATAAAATCTCCCAAAAGAGAAAGATAAATGGAATAAAATAAAATTCCCCCAAAAGAGAAAGAAATAAAATCCTCTAAAAGAAAAAGAAATAAAATAAAATCGTAAAAAATCTAACTCAAATTAAAGTTAATGTTGTTCCAACATGCACCACATGATCTCTCTTTGCTACTACATATGTGGGTCCCATCTACATGTCATGTGGGCCCCACTTTAAACTGGATGCCCATATCAAACTCCCCTTGTTTGAAAAAACTCGTCCTCGAGTTTTAGAATGAATAAGAATCGACAACCTTAGGAAGCTTGAATTGTATAACCATTGGCATGTCTTTCCGTAATCAGCTGATAATGGAAAGATCTCATAGTACAAATCATCCGCCTTCGTCTCTGGCTCATGAGTTGGTGTAGCTATCAGAATTATCTGAATATCAGCATTTTTTGAAACGTGCTTCTCATCAGTTGGCTGGTCACGAACTGGGACAACAATGGTACATGTGTTAATAACCACTAGGTCCACCATGACTTCATCTATAGGCTTGTATTCTTCATTAGACAACTCTGGGTTTTTATTGGTATCTATCTTAGGCTCTTCCTTAATTGCATCGGCACTCTTTTTAGTCTTCTTATCCATGGGATTTTGAACACTTCTAGTTACTACTAATGACACTTTATTAGCAGGCTTGAGTAGAAGATGATACCATACATTATGGTTATAGAGTCGCAACACTTGGGTCTTCTTATTAAAAGTGACTTTTCTCTCCTTAATCCATCGCCTGCCTAAAATCACTGATGTGTCAATTAAGGGAAAATTACATGGTAGACATTCAACACTGTTGAAGTAGTCTCAACCGTGATGAAATTGAATATCAACAACACAGTCTTTAACATCCACAATATTTTAGATTTTCCAGATCTTGTAGGAGTTCTTCAACAAAAGATGTAGAAATATGGTTCTGATCACTCTAGGCACTAATCGCTATTTTAGTTATCTTCCTGAAAAAGAAAATGAACTCAGTATTTACTAGAAGAACCATCTCATCACTTTAGGGATTTCATAAATTTCAGGGTTAAGGACCATTTTCAAAATTTCTTCTCTATCTTCCCAAAGAATCCAACTAAGTAGGGACTAATTAGAACCTGACTCTGATACCAAATTGATGCAGAACAATAGAGATGATACCAAAGTTGATGTGGAATGATAGCCAAGAATATCAATAAAACCCAAAGTGATGTAGTAGAAACAAGAAAAGAGAAAAAGAAAAGATAAAGACCTAATTTGAAGCTTTTCCAAACCCAAAACAGGGGATCTTGGCCTCCACCAATCTTGAATAAACCCAAGGAATCCATCTATAGGGAAAACCACTCCTGGTTTTTAGATTTCACAAAGGAAGAACACACTAGCTAAGAGTTAGAAAACAAGAAAATTCTTTATTCATCAATTTCAATTCCAAAACTAAGAGGGGATGAGTCTATTTTATAGCCCACGAGTTGCCCTCTTAGGGTAGGTATAACTTAGCAAATTATTCCCTAAAGGCAATTTCAAAATAAAAAGAATGAAATAAAATAAAATCCCCCTAAAGAGAAAGAAATAAAATAAAATCTCCGAAAAGAGGAAGAAATAAAATAAAATCTACCAAAAAATAAAATAAAAAAGAATCCCCAAAAGAGAAAGAAATAAAATAAAATCTCCTAAAAGAGAAAAAAATAAAATAAAATTTCCCAAAAGAGAAAGAAATAAAGAGAATAAAATAAAATCCCTTAAAAGAGAAAGAAATAAAATAAAATTCCCCAAAAGAGAAAGAAATAAAAAGAAAAAAATAAAACCCCCCCAAAAGAGAAAAAATAAAATAAAATCCTAAAAAATCTAACTTAAATTAAAGATAATGTTGCTCCAACATGCACCACATGATCTTTCTTTGCTGTTACACATGTGGGTCCCACCCACATGTCACATGGTCCCCATTTCAGACTGGATGCCCGCACCACCATTCCCTGGGTTAGAGGGGAATCTTGGAGCTATGTGGAGGTGGCAAAGCGTTGCACTACTACAAGGATCGCTGCAGAGGGTGAGTGTGGTGAATGAAAAATGGCGGATTAATGTTGATGCTGAGGGTGCGAAGGATAGACTGATTCAGATGCAGGCTTGCTTGGTGGGCAAAGTGGAGGGTGAAAAAACAAACATCTCCTGGCTAGAGCAATGGGGGAAGAAAGCATGGAAGGTTTATGGGGGAAGTGAAAATAAAACGTATCATGAACGATAAGCTTCTAATCTCTCTTCCGTCGGCGAAGGAAGCGACTAGGGTGTGGCGGGAGGGGAAGCGAGATTGGGGACTGGGATGTCTACTGTTGGATCGTTGGCATCCAAGAGCTGGGGTGCAGGGGGTTTACGAAACCTGTCGTTGGTAGATGGGTGTCGGTTTTCGGGATCCCTGCCCACTTATGGATTAAATCTATCTTCCAGGTTATCAATGACGCTTGTGGAGGGTTTTTAAACTTTGAATTGGTGTACATCAAAAGGGTGAGAATATTGGCGCCGAAAGTAATGGAGCTCCCTTTCTTTTTGTGTATTTCAGATGGTACCTAGGAATTCAGGGTTGCCTTATGGGCTGAAGAGCTGCCGTCAATCCAACTCATTAAATGTGAAGGGGTGGTCACCAAGAGGGAGTTACCGTTGGAACTTGAGAAAAGAAGGTATCGTAGGGATGCCAGAATAGGGTTTCAGTCTCACCGACACCGGCAAGGGAGCGTGAGGATGGTCAGTTTTTGAATTTGAATTCAAATTTTGAAAGGGCTGAGGAGTTGGGACGTGCGGTGTCAGGTGAAGGGGGAATCACGTCCAATGAGGGTTGAGGATCGGGAAAGAAGGTACGGGGGTATCGTGCAGGAGAAGAAAAGGGCGGGAGGAGTGGAGAGTAAGGAAAGGGAAAACCGGTTTGGGCGGGCCAACAACTAAGATCACGTCATGCATAATCGGGCCAGGTCCAATTTAAGGGTGTCCAGGTCCACTAAGTTGGACTAGGCTCAGTCTAGAGCCTTTGGGCTTGGACCTATTAAAGGGCGAGTCGGGCGAAATGGTGAGAGGAGGGCTCAACGGGAGGAAAGGCCCGATAGGAGGTATCTAGGTGGGCGAAGGGCTTCTTATAAAACCCATTATCAGCGTGGGCCTTTTATTAGACACCCTAGTCGGATGCCATCTATTATAAAATGCAATACAGGGCGAAGAAGATCTCAGATGAAGTCGACTGTGGGTTTCCGACATGTCTAATCCAAATCGGAGAAATGGAGGCAAGACGATTGCCAGGTGTTCTCACATTGTGGGGAGGTGATTTGGCAAGGAACCCAATAGCAATTGGCAGTGGGGTTTCGAAATGCTTGCAACAAGGGCAATGGGAAGGAGAGAAGTCGTTAAGGTGGGATCGTGATCAAGGAAGGGGCTGCTTGGAAAAACAGAAGGTCTTCTGCTCATGATGTCTAGGGGAATGAGAAAGGGAAAGAGAAAATGGTGGTGGACAACTTACTGGATGAGAGCTCATCATCTTCATGGGACTCTCAGAGCAGGGGTGATTCAGGTTACTCTAAACCTAGGTGATTTATTGAAAAGGTGAGTCTCATAGAGGATGATGAAGGGAATAAGTTCGACTGTCTCAAGAACATTCTAAGCCGGGGTGAGAGGGCCTCAACACTGGAGGAGGAAGGTATTTCCTTCGTCTTAGACATGGATATGGGGAGCTCCATTATCCCAGCTGATGACACTAGAGGTGAGGGCCTATGTCATGTTGGTGATATGTCGATGGGGGAGGGTACACCCAGACTTCTACTACCCCCAATTTCTTCCGAATGGGTTATCGCTAAAGTTAAGGAGGTAAGCCTTAAAATTGGAATATCCTTCGATGCTATAGAGGATCAGGTGGAAGCCTTATTCAGGGAAATTGATTGGAGGCGTTGCGTTAGTCGAGCTCCAAGTCGGCCTATCAGGAGAGAAAGACAATCTTGGGGCTATAGTAGGGAATTACAAAATTTGGTCTCCTCTATTAATTACGACGGGGGATCTAATAGTGGAGGCAGGGGAAGAAAGCTACAACGAAGGTAGGAAGGGAGGCAAAGGGGGAAACTTAGACATTGTTGTTTATGATAGCTTTGAACATCCTGTCATAGAATGTTAGGGATCTGGGGGGTCGGGGGAAGAAGGAATGCGTGAAGGAAGTGTGCAAGAAGCAAAAAGTAGATATTTTGATGCTACAAGAAATTAAACTAAGTAGCTTGAGCTTGGTGGAAGGGACTAAGCTATGGGGCCGTCAAAGGTTCAAATTCTGCCATAAGAATGTTGTTGGGAGCGCAAGAGAGATTTTGGTGGCGTGGAATCAGTCCTCTGTGTCGATGGTCAATGCTAATATTAGAGATTATTCGGTATCCATTAGGTGCATTTCCCTTGAAGAGTCGTTCGAATGGATCTGTATGGGGGTCTATGGTCTAAATGATCCTGTCTTGTAGAGTCCACCTTTGGGTTGAGCTATCTAGTATCAGAAATGCTTGGAACTTGCCACGGTGCATTGGGGGGGGATTTCAATATTTGTCGTTATCTCGAGGAGAATGGGAGGAGGGGGGTGCAGGTTGAATTCCCACATGAAGAGGTTATCTGGTTTCATCCAATCTCATTGTCTCATTGATCTCCTGATGGAAGGTGCATCTTTTACGTGGTCGAACAACTAGGAGGTGTTGTCTATGTCCAGATTGGACCACTTTCTCATTTGTTCAGGTTGGGATAACCACTTTCCCTAGGTTTGGCAGTTGGCCCTTTTGAATCCATCTTTTGATCATATTCCCATCCACCTCAAGCAAGGAGATTTTGCTAAAGGCCCGTCTCCCTTTCCGTTCGAGCTGATGTGGATGGAGTTTTCAGGCTTCAAAGATAAGTTGAGGGGCTGGTGGGATTCTTTCCGTTTTTCAGGCATTGCAAGTTTTGTTTTTGGCTAAAAGCTCAAGGCTTTGAAGGAAGAGTTGAAGATGTGGAATATTTGTGAATTCAGGAAGGTTGAATCTCGGAAAAGTGACTGTTTGAAGATCGTCCAAGAGTTGGCAGGGAAAGAGCAGCAGCATGGCATAAGCTAGAGTGAGAAAGAATTAAGGGATAGGAAGAAAAAAGAGTATATAGAGTGGACATGTATGGAGGAAATTAGCTGGAGACAAAGTTCAACGGTCAATTGGTTGCGAAAGGGGGACAACAACACGGCTTTCTTCCATAAAGTGACTAACTGACACTCTAAATCTAAGTATATTGAGAAGCTTTGGGTGGATGGGAAATGGCTTGAGGATAAGAGAAGTCTTGCGCAGTACATTGAAGTTTACTATCAGAATCTGTTGAAGGAAACTCACAGAGTGCGGCCTAAGTTGGATGACCTTTTATTTAAAGGAATATCTGCTGACAATCAAGTGTGACTTGAACTCCCTTTCTGGGTGGAGGAAGTGGTTGATGCTATCAAATGCTGCCGGGAGGATAAAGCCTTTGGTCCTGATGGGTTCTCGCTGAACTTTTATGCTGAGTTTTGAGACTTCATTAGGGTGGATGTAATGGAGGTCATGCATGAGTTCCACATGAATGCTTCTTGGTGTTTCAATCTGGGTGCCACCTTCATCACTCTAATTCCTAAGAAGGCTGGGGTTTCGAAAATCAAGGATTTCAAGCTTATCAGTTTGGTGGGTAGCATGTACAAGTTGGTGGCTAAGTTGTTGGCCCACAGGTTAGAGGTGGTTTTGGGTGAGATTATCTCAGATTGTCAATGCGCTTTCATCAAGGGCAAGCAAATTGTGGATTGCTCATTGATTGCTAATGAATTGGTGGATGGGATGATCAAGAAAAATGAAAATGAGGTGTTATATCAGTTGGACATGGAGAAGGCATATATGGCCATGTGTGCTAGGATTTTTTTGACATACTATTGGAGAGATTGGGCTTTGGTAGGATATGGATAAAAGTTTGTGTTTCATCGGCCTCTTTTTCGATATTGTTGAATGGATCATCTAAAGGCTTCTTTAAATGTAGCCAGGGTCTGCATCAAGGTGATACCCTTTCTCCATTCCTCTTCATCTTGGTTTCCGAAGCTCTTACTAGATTGGTCCTTAAAGCGGGCAAGGTGGAATTGTTAGATGGTTGACAGGTCTCCCATAGTGGCCCCAATTTGATGAGGACATCGGGTCTAGGCATGAGTTCCAGGTCTACCAGAGGAGGGGCAAGAGAGTGGGACCCATGTTGTGGTTCCACTAGAGTCTTTTTTATCATTATTTTTATGTTTTTATGTCTCTTGTTGGAGGGGGACACATGTTTGTGAGGTTACTTTAGTCTTTAGTGAGTTGTTTAGGGTATTTTTGTTATTATTTGTAGTTCAGGGTTATTTTGGGGCATGATATGTTAGACAGGAGGGCCTTTTTGGCCATATTTCTATTTTTGTACTCTGACCTAGGCGTGGGAGGCTATAAAAGAACCCCATGACCAGGCTTTTAATTTTATGATATATTACGTGCGATTTTGAGGCTTGTTCATGATGGTTTCTCCTTCTTCTTCCTTTGTCTACTGGTTAAAGACCCAAAACCCTGGAATGGGACTAGGCCCCCACCTAGTTTAACGCTAGTGGTGGAGGCCACTTCCTTTCCTTAGGTTAAAGGTCCTCTTCTTTTTCTCTTTTTCATTATTTTTTAGTTTTTCTCAAACTTTGTGTTGCTGAACCAAAGTTTTTGTAAGGAATTGACTACCATCTCTCTGTCTTTGGAGTTTTGATTGTTCTAACATCTCTTGGAGCTTCTCTCCTGTTGAACGACACACCCCATGTTTGCCCCTAACTGTGGTCTATGGTTTTGAAGGAGTTAGAGCTGTCAAACTTAGTGTTAGGTGTGAAAACCTATTGCAGATAGATTTTGGAAGATCTCACACCACTCCTAATAAGCCAGTTCTTTGAAAGAATGGAGTTTTCTAAGGTGATACATACCCCTAGGTGACACCTATGAGAGCAAACCCCGTAAGAATATTGCAAGTTCAAATTACTTAGGGGTTGTTTTGGGCATACTAGGCGTGACTGCTTTTTGCTGAGGTGATATTACGAGATTGCCTCCCATCGTCAAACCACCACAACTTTGCTTGAGTGGTCTTCTCTAGGGTGTTCTACACCCCTGGACGACCCTAGAGTGACCATCCTTTGTCCCAAAAGCTCCTCCCACTTGAACCCTTGTTCGGTGATCTTAGAGGTAGGCGGCACACCAATCTCCAACTTCAGATTTTTGGCTTCTTCCATTAACACTCACAGGCAACAGTTTTTTTATCATGGTTTGGAGGGTTATTTCCGCTTAGGCATCAATGATATTTATTGCTTCAAAACAAGTTGGATCCCTTTGGTTTTATATCGTATCTTGATCCCTTAAAGTAAGTGATTATGTGGATTTTGTGGCATATGGTTTGGAGTTGAATTTTCAATTTTCAATCAGCCTAACCCTATTTTCCAAGCCTATAACATATTCTAAATTTAATCTAAACCCTTTCTAACTATCTTTAGAGTTATTTGGGTTGTTTCCCTTCATTTGAGCCTAATTAGGCACTATAGGGAAATTTTCAGCCATAGTATTTTTTGTCTAGGCCTTGCCTAAATTTTCCCCATCCCTAATTTGGTTCAATAATCAAGCATATTGGTTAGGTCTTTAATCGTTTATTATTTTGTAAACTCTAGTTCCTCTAATGCATATGAATATAACTTGAGAATAACCTGATTTAGCATGTGAACTTGCAAGTAGGAATCTTGTTTATTTTTCTTCATTACTTTAATAATTTTATTTCTATCTTCTGTGCATTCACTCACTATCCTACATGCATGTTGCATCACAATCTTTCAATTCTCGAATTTGCAGATGACACCTTCTTCTTTTTGAAAGCTGAGGAAGAGCAGGTGCGAGTGCTCCGTTCTATTCTTTTGCTTTTTGAAGCTGCTTCGGGTCTTAAAGTCAATCTGGGGAATATCTCTTTAGTGGGTGTGGGATCTTACCCTCAGTTGGAGCATATAACCGGTATTTTGGGATGCAGAGTAGATAAGCTTCCTTCCGTGTATCTGGGCCTTCCTTTGGGGGAAAAATATAAATCTAAAGAAATTTGGTCTCCATTGATTGAGAAGTTTGAGAGGAGGTTGGCGGCTTGGAAGGGTCTTTATCTGTTAAAAGGAGGGAAACTCATTATGTCGAAGAGTGTCTTATCCAACCTTCCGGTGTACTTACTTTCCTTATTTTCTCTGCCTTCTTCGGTGATGGAGAGATTGAAGCAGATCCAACGCAATTTCCTTTGGGACTCATTTGAAGGGGAGAAAAAAAATTCATTTGATGGAGTGGGATATGGTGTGCAGGCCGGTGAGTCAAGGGAGTTTAGGTATTCGCTTTATTAAGAAGTTAACAGGGCCCTACTTGGAAAATGGCTATAGAGGTTCTCAATTAAGAGGGATAGCTTATGGCGTAGAGTCATTGCTGCCAAATATGGTTCCCATGAGATGGACTGAGACAGTAGCATGCCAAGAGGGCCTATGGTACCGGCGCTTAGAAATGTATCTCCAAAATCTTTGTTGAGTTTGGGAGCCTGGTGGGTATCAAAGTGGGTAAAGGGGATTAGGTGCAGTTCTTGAAGGATATTTGGTGTGGAGAGAGGAGTTTGCTGGAGGTGTTTCCCTCTATTTTTCATCTAGCAGGTTTAAGCAATGATTGTGTTGGTTGGCATCTTCATCTTAGGAGAAAGCTGAATGACTGGGAGATTGAAGAAGCTGGTACTCTTATGGGAGTGCTTGATGGCCAAAAAATTCTCGGTGGGGTGGAGGACCGAGGAGTGTGGCGGGGTGCCAAAAGTGGTGTCTTTTGTGTTTCTTCGATCTATTAAGCCATGATTAACAATGGTCATCCAAGCTGCCTTGCTGATTTTATATGGAAATCCAAGGTATCTTCTAAGGTGGCATTTTTCATGTGGTTGTTATTCTATGAAAGATCGCCTACTCAAGATTTGCTTAAGTTTAGAGGGATGCCGTTTGTTAGCAGATGTTGTCTCTGCCTCTAAGATGGGGAATCATGTGGTCACCTATTTTTGCATTGCCCTTTCTCTTTTAAGATGTGGGGTTGGTGTCTACAGAGTTTTAAGAAGTGTTTGGTGCATCCTTCCTCCATGCATGAGCTAATCTAGGAGTAGAGCCTTGCCAAAGGGAGTGGGTTGTCTGAGAGAGGCCATGTTATTTGGAAGTGGCTGCCTTTTTCCGTGTGCTGGTGCCTTTGGCAGGAGAGAAATAGGCGCATTTTTTATGACCGACGCAAGGATGATGTCACTCTTTCCAATGATATCCTCTCTCTCTTGTTCTCCTGGTCTTGTTTCCATCCTTCTTTCTATAACATCCTGTTCCAGTATTGAGTGTTTGAATGGGAGTCCATTGTTTTCTTGTAAGGGGCCTTCTAAAGGCCATGTACATCTTTGTTTAGGCCTTTTCCCATTTAATATATTACCTTATTTATAAAAAAAAAAAGGATAATACTTGTGAGGAATCGCCTACTTACATACCTTGGACATCACCATCCATGGTTCCAACTTTGACACAATAAGTTGGAAGAAGAAAGAGATCCACTTGTGTAGAGAAGAAACCCATCAAGAAACTTTTATTGAACATCATTGTTCGAATAGAGAAGGGGGGGCTTTCTTTTAAAGCCCACGACATGTAGGGTTTCCACCATGTTTACATCCAAAAATAGAAGCAAAATAAATAGAAGGACAATGTACATGCAGCTACCCAAATGCCCTTAGGAGGTGGACAGTCTGGTTTGCCATTTTAATCCTCCATGACAGAGACCTGTCACTGCAGGCTTCAAAGCTCACAGCCACAGAACAGAATGTATTTGGCCTTTTTTTTGGGGGAGGAGGGGGCGTAAATGAATGCATTTGGCTATGCATCTGTACATTAGAGGGGAGGCACGCGTGTTGCAGTTCACTTGATTGTTTAGAACTTAATGGTTACAAACCACCTTTTGTTCTTATTTTTTTTCCACCCACAAAGAGAAAAAAAGGAATTGGGTAGTTTGTGGGTGGTTTTTAGCAAGAAAGGAATACTTTTTGAATTGATTTCATAAAATATTACAATGCCCTTTAATATTTTATCTGATTTAATAAATTAGGGCTATTTTTAGAAAGATGATGACAAAAGTTGCTCAGGGTGTTTTCAATTATATACTTTGTTAACAAATTATTTTAGACTTTTGAAAAGAGGGAAGATGAGAGGAGAATACAAAGAAGACAAAGACCAAAAAGATGTGTGGCCAGTGGTGCTGCATGTTTTCATTTCACTTTCTTCATCTTGTTTTTATTGATCTTAGATGTTGTCTATGTGCATTTGTGTGTTAGTTTAGACATGCTTACAACTATTTGAATGTTTTTATGTGGAATGGGTAATCTAGATTATGCTCAATAGACAGTGGCTGTTTTATGAATCTAAGCTTTATTAATTGTAATAATTTGACCTAGTAATTTTTTTTAATAAACAGATATCGGACATACTCTATCTTTGTACGAGTTTGTATTTGATTTCAAGAGGAAATTTGTGCTTGTGAGTTTTCTCTGTGAAATTGAGAATGAGTATTGTTTTCTTGTCGAGGTAGATTAGAAACAGGGAGCCATGGTTTTTCTTGCCCTTAGATTTTGATTCTGAATATTTTATCTTTTGTGTTTTGGAGGTCCTTGGGCTTCTGCATTGCATTGTTTGGTTTAATAATTGCTAGACCTGGCCTGATTGTCATTATAGGAGAATACCACTGCCCAGTTTTGAACAAAGTCTTTACTGAATTTACACATATAGTTGCTGTGAAGACAACAGGGAACGTGTTCTGTTATGAGGTTTGTTACTTCTTTTTATCACCAATACTACCATTCTTTTCTGTTAAGTGTCCTGTACCTAGCTTGACTCCGTACAGTTTAACATTGTTTGCTTGTTTTGTAAAGGCTATTAAAGAACTGAACTTGAAAACGAAAAACTGGAAGGAGCTCCTCACAGATGAACCATTTACTAGGGAAGACCTGATAACGATTCAGGTAAGCAGAAGATTTGGAAGATTTCATTATCTGTTTGACTATTGTTTGAAGTCAATAGCAATCTTTCTTATGAGGACACTTACATTTTGCCTTCGGTGTTTGTTACCTCTGCAGAATCCGAATGAACTTGACAGCAAGGTCCTCGTGGATTTTGATCATGTTAAAAGTAGTCTGAAAATTGATGATGAAGGTGAGCTATGAAATTCTTGAATGTTTAGATTTTTGAAACCTGAACCGACCTGGTTGGTCAGACTATTTAACCTGGAAACCAGACCTTTCTGTGGGTTGGTCTGGCAATTGTGCATTCGTGCCAAAGTGGCCAAACAACCGGAGTGAACCGTGTAACTTGAGCAGTTTTTGTAAACCGCTCAATCCTGGTGGTTTGTGTTGAACCATCAAAGTCATAGCAGGGGTGTAAAAGGAGGGGAAAAACAACAAGCAGTTTTTTCTTTATAGCATATAATAATTTGGAAGCACACAAACCCACTCTCTCCATCTCACCATCTTCAGCAACTCAATTAAAACTCAAAAAATCAAATGTCTAACACTTTCCTTGAATTTTTTTTTTGGATGAGTACTAGTGCTTTCTTTGACAAGTATGCAGTTGGGTAAAACAGGGTGAACCCCATTTACAAGGCTGATGCACTATGTATAGGGGACTACAAAAAGCCCCTATTTACATACATGAAAAAAAGCTCAATCCATTTCCATACAATTTTATGTCCCAGTTTGTAGAGGGTTTTATATTTCCTCTTGGTAAACTTTGCAGATTCCCAATAAAAGAGAGCTGCTGTCTTGTTCTCCTTAATTCTGTCCAAGCATGCCAGCTTGCCTTCAAAGCTTTGACTGTTCCTCTCCTTCCATATACTCCAACAAATTGTGGAAGGAGCCATTCTCCCCAAAATCTTTCTCTTAAACAGATAAGTCTGACAGCTCCACCAAAATTATATGTTCATTGCATGGATTAGCACACCCATGTAACACCAAAGAGGTCCAAAAAGTAACACCAGCAGCAGAGGCAAGCTTTCAATACAAAAGCAAGTTATTTGATCTTTCTCAAATCCCTGTCATCGAGGCAAGGATGCAAACACTTTCCATATTCTTCTTTGAATAAGCTTGTCCACCGTGGGGCATTTTTGGAGTTTACCTGTATGAAGGAAAAAAGGCTACCTTGGATCAGACCAAGGAATTCTAAATAAACTTTTCTGAAAGTGTGGGAGTTTGAACTTGATAGAGCAATGAAAGTTTGATCAAACCGAGAATTCACCAATAGGAATCCACTTCTAAATCCTTTTTTTGATTTTTAAACTTGGTACAGGGATGCATGTTCATTAAGCCTAGTGTTGTAGAATTCCCCTCTCATGAAATTCCTGAAATACCTTCATTAAATTTTCTTTTATGATTTCCCAACAAGTTTTGTAGAAAAACATTGAGAATCCATCTGGCCCTGGTGATACTTATCTTTGTTCATGATAAAGATTGCAACTTTGATTTCATCTTCCGAGAATTGACCTTCAAGCAAACAAGCTTTCTCGTTTGATAAGGGAGTTCTGAAAAAGATTATCAATACGAGGTTGGGGGGAATTCTCAGAGGTTTAGAGTCTCTCAAAGAAAGATTCAACCTCATCCGATATTTTTTCAAAGTTGGATTCCTCCTCACCATCAATATTGAACTTTGTGATAAGATTCTTCCTCTTTCTCCCCTTAGCAAGTCGATGAAAGAAACTTGTGTTTCTGTCTCCTTCTTTAATCCACTTATGCTTGGCCTTCTGTTTCCAATATACTTGTTCATACCTAAGTATGCTTTCCAATTCTGCTATTAATAGAGACCTCCTATTCTTTAATTCCTCCTCCAAACCACCACCATTGGAAAGAAGTCAATCTTTGAAACTTCGTCCCAAATTTCATCTTTGCTCGACCCCAGCTTTCCAAAGGTAATTTTGTTCCACTCAATTAGTTTGTTTTTCACCCATTATAGTTTTTGGGTGACTTTTGAGTCCTTCTTTACTAAACACTGTGCATTCTTTACACCATATATCAACTTTAGGTTTAATGGATGAAGAGCTCACATGTTTTCGAATCTAAATGGTTTAGGTCCATAGCTAACCGATTCTGTATTTAGCATGCCCCCTTTTAAGTTCCATAAAGCTACAGTTAGCAAACTCTTTGCAATTAATTAAATTTTCTGTTATTAAATTAATTAAAACTTATTTATTTTAAAAAGAGAGAAACATATATGATTTTATAAAATTGAAAATTATAGAAATATAATTTATAAATTAAAGATATGTACCAGGTAAATATTGCATAACTTTGCTATAGAAATTTTGTTTACAGATGGATAATTTAAGATGAAATATAAGGTAAAGTAGTCATACATTAACTATGAAAAAAGTTTGACAGCCATTTGAATATCAATGCCATTAATTTATAAAGATGCTTTTTTATAGCTATTTGAGTTTCTCTCGCTCTCTCTCTCT
>JAOXJP010085613.1:0-14846 GCA_025762735.1 Platanus orientalis | reverse complement strand
TTTTACCCTTATAAGTGTTAAAATTATAGTTTTACCCCTTTTGTGCAAAACAAGGTATTATACATCTTGTGAGAAGAGTCATTAGGTATTTTCTTCAAGGATTGAAAGTGTGTCTGAGAGAGAGAGAGAGAGGGTGTTAGGGGGAAAAGGTGTGGGTTTTAGGTTCTAGAGAACACACTTCTTTGCACGAATTTTGTATTCTCATAGTGAAAAAGTCAATTCTCTTTCGTGAACTTAGACACATTTCCAAACCACATAAAATCATCGTCTTATGTGATTGTTAATTTCTTTGCATTGTTTTACTCTTTATTGCATAGATCGTGAGTTGTTTAGGCCCATATCCCATCATGTGGAATTTTAGGGCTATTTTTGTTATGCCAACAATTGCTATTAGAGCTTTTATTTAGTGTTTAAAAGGAAAAGGAAGAAACGGGTGAGTAAAAATACTTTTTATTCAAAGGGTTACTTTCTAAAGTTTTTGGGTTGATTTATGATGAAAATGAGAGTTTCACTCATTGGAAAAGAAGGGTGAAGGAGGTGTTAGTACGTCAGGGTTTGTACAAGACATTGTAAGGAAAGAAATAAAAATTCAAGGAGATGGAGGATGGTGATTGAAAAGACATAAAGATGAGGTATTATGGGAGAAGTTAGAGAAACTATACATGGAAAAGAGTCTCACCAACAAGTTATATCTAAAGCAGCAATTGTATGGGCTAAAGATGGTAAAAGGTGTGAATCTATTAAAGTACTTAAACATCAACTAGCTCTCGAAGCAATTGCACAAAGTTGATGTTAAGGTGAATGAAAAAGATATAACCCTGCTTCCTGATTCTTACTATAACTTGGTGATGATGTTACTATTCGGGAAAAATATAATAAGTCTTGAGGATGTCATTGCTTTACTTCTATCTAATAAGATTAGAAGGAAACCAAATCTTGAAAGAGGTCAAGATTTTGGGTTAGTTAGTCGTGTAGTGAATTGTAAAGGATGGTCATCTACGAAGAGATCTAAGAATACTAGGTTCAAGTCTAAGTTTAGAGGAAATGACAATGTGTAGTGTTTTCATTGCAAGGAATATGGCCACATGAAAAAGTATTGTCTGGAATATGTTAAAAGGAAGAAATTGGCATTCCTAGTACAACATTGGCAAATGAACATGATGAATACATTAGAGATGTTCTCACAGTTAGGTATGAACTATTTTTTCCCATGATGACTGGATATTATATTTAAATTATCTTGTTTGTATTTGCTCTAGGAAAGAATATTTTAATACATTTCAAGAAATGAGATATGTTTTATTTCTTTGGGTGATGGGTCTACTTGTAATGTCATGAGTGTTGGGACAATGAAGATCAAGATGTTTGATGTATTGGTTCATACTTTAGGTCTTGTGGCATATGTACTAAAAATTCAAAGAAATCTAATATCCTTAGGCTGGTTGGATATCATGGGTAATAGGCATTCTACTACTGGTGGAACCATAAAAATCATATGCGATTGTTTGGTCCAGATGAAGGGAGAAAAGTGTGATGATTTATATTGTCTAATAGAAAATACGGTAATTAATGGTGTTCCTTTAATCTTGATGGGTAGCTAAAACAAGGTGCATAGAATAACAAGTGCTTGTGCAAGGTCTCTTTCACCTTTGGGGTAGATACATGTGTTATGAGTTTCTAGGTAATAGACGATGGTGAGATAGTTCCTGCGGTTAGAGATGACAGATTGAGGTCCCTCTCTAGAGTTAACTAGGCAAGTTGACTCAGGGTAGCTACATATGTGCATTAGCTGTGTTATGATTGAGTTAGATGGTGTCAATACCAAATTGATTCGATGGTATGTGTAGCAGTGATTCTTTAAGGTCAATGGTTTTTTGCAGTGATAGAAAGCTTGTTATGATTCAGGTTCGAGGTGGAGGTGTGTTTCAGGTATATATGGCATAAAGTTCAGTAAGCAAGACAAGTGCAGGTTTCCTTCAGGGTGGTTCTGGAATGTGAGTTAAGGTGGAGTATAGTGTATATGTCACAGGTTCTATGTCTTGGCAAAGAGATAGATGGAGATAATTAAACAAGAAATCTTCAAGGGGCTAAAAATAGAGTCAAGGTGAAGATTTGTCAGTTTTGGCATTATTTAAAGCAACCATTAGATCATATATGAATTAACAGTGGGGGTTGTTGGAGTTAAGACTCTTCTTGTGAGAGGAGCCATTGGGGACGTCCAAAGGTTCAAGACCTTTTAAGAACATTGTCAATTACATGCATAAAAGGGTTGTAAGTAGTTGAGCTTGTAGTAGGTTATCATGGCTGTAATGTCTTATCATTCTTAGTTTGTAAGTCCAAATGAAAGTCTTGAGGAACTACATTAAAGACTAAACTTACAAGAATACAGGGTCATCATGCTTATCAAGGAAAGTCTCAAGCAATACAACACAAGCTTCAACAACTCATCCTTCTGAGCCACATAAGCATACAAAGGTAAAACATCAAAGGTAAGAATGTGGTATGTGTATGATTGACCAAACTTAACCTATGTGAGTTTTGAAGACCACCTAAGGACTTAGAAAGGTAAAGTTATTCCTACTTAGTCAAAATTAAACATTACATATAAAATCTATACTATGGACCAAAGAGAAGGATGCAAGGATCACTTGGTCAACTCCCAAGAAGTTAGGAATGATCCTGGAGCTTTTAAGAGCAAAAACATAGGTTGAAAAGACAAAAATATGCATTATGGAGATGCAAGATTGATTCTAGACTTATAAGATTGATCCCAAAAATGCGGGATCAATCCTAGAAAAACCAAGATTGATCCTAAGATGGAAGATCTCTAGAATTTCTTAGAGAAGCACATGGGATCAATCCTAGGACTTTTAGGATCAATCACAGGTCAGGGGATTCAAAATTTTGAGTTGATTTTTACAGAAAATATTTCCATTTTTTAGGGATATCATGACCATTGCATACCCACTCGATTAGGGATTGTAAACCACTATAAATAGTGATTCAGACCCTCAAATCATTAAGGATTAACATTCAATTTTGGATTTACACTCTTGTTATTGGAAACTCTCATTGAAGAATAAGCTAGAGTTTGTAGTTAAGTGAAAGGGAGACGGTTCTCTCGATTTGGGTGATTGGGTGAGTCTACTCATAATCTTCTATGCTTGATTGGTACATCAAATCAACAAAGGTTGTGCACTTGGGTTTCAAACCTTTAAAACCGCCGAAAGCTCAAAGTTCTCAATAAAAAATGAGGTAAATCAAAAACCAACTTTATATTTGATTAAATACCAAAGCTTGTGTTAGAACTTATAGTAATTGGAGTTTAGATTAATTCTAGTTTAACTTGGAATATTGGTCTTCTAAGAGGCAGCCACATTTGTGTTCATTATTCCTCATTAAAGCACACATTTGAGAGGAAAAATCTCTAAGACTTATTATTTATAACTTTGAGCAGAGATTAAATTAACTAGGGATTAATTAAATATTAGCCTTTGAGAGGAATCTTGCTAAAATTCATTTTCACTCTTAAGTGAAGGAATCTTTACTAAGACTATACTTGCATATTAGCCTACTTGAAAGGCATCTTGCTGAAATTCCTTGCCACTCTTAAGTAAAGAGTCTTTATTGAAACTATATTTGCATATCAATATACTTGAGAGGCATTCATTAAGGGATTAAGTTTCCTATCTAAATTGAATCTATTTATCGGATTACACCTTTGCCAGAGTCACCAGAGGTGCTTACACTCACCGGAGCCATCAAGTGTGTTTGATAGTGACTAGAGTTCACTAAGTTGAGATCTTATCATTTTATTAATTTTTCTTGTAATAGTAGGTATACTATTAATAAAAATTAAAATATTTCAGTTTGATCTTTTGGATAGTGGACGTAGGCCTGGATTAGCCAAATCACTATAAATCTTGTTTAAGCATGTGATGGTTATTTGTTGTTTATTTGTCTACTCTAATCTAGCAATTTTCATGTTTAAAGAATCCTATGAATTACACTATTGTATCATCACACATACATGTGGGAAACAAAAATAAAGTGAACTTTAATCTAGAAGGGTAATGTAATACCCCGCATTATACTAAAAGGTTAAAAATATAATTTACCATACTTAAGGGTAAAGTTGCCACTTCACATGCTCATACAAACCTTAGAATTTCTTAGGAACCTATTGATCCAAATTAGAAGTGTAAGACTTAAGTTGGGTCTTGGACTTGTCAAGCTTAAGAGTTATCCTGATTGCGTATTTGAGGTAACTTCATGGAACCACAGACACCGAACCAAAGAGAATTAGAGTACAAATCATACACCTATATCTAAGAGTCTACTTTCCAATCCATTAAACTGAGTGTGATTACGAGCCTCCTATGAGAAGTTATGACAATTCTCCTACAAAGAGTCAGTACTGACAAACCCACAAAATTAGGGTAACTTTTTGGAATGACTTACACAAATCTAGAGTGAATTAGAAGGTGATCCATACCTTGTTAGAACGGTATTGAAGTTTAGTTTCCATCCCAATAAATGAAGATTGATTTAGAGTTGTGTAGAGAACGTTATCAGCATTTTAGTGTAAGGGGGTATAAGTTAAGAAAATCCTATCCATCTAGATTGATCCAGGATCGATCTAAGATTGATCCAGGATCGATCTAGGATTGAACTAAGACCTCTTGGGTCTTAGTAAAATGTATGAATAGTGTTGGATCGAATCAGGATCAATCCAATATAGATCCAAATGCCCATATTACGATTTTTTGAGGAAAATATTATTTTTTTCAATTTAGGGAGTGTAGGACCCACCCAACCTGACTCAAAACACTATAAATACAATAAAAGAACCGTAATAACCTCATTTTATATCGAAAAGAGGTAGAGAAAGAAAGAGAGAAGGAAAAATAAGGAAATGGCTAGAGTTTGAAGGATTTTTGGGATTTTTGGAAGAACAAAGCTAGGAACAAAGTTGTTATTCAACAAAGAGGTTAAAAACTATGCAATCTATTAGTTTTGATCTAGGGATCTTAGATATTAATAGATTTAAGAGTTTTTCTAAAGTTTAGAAAAGTTTTAAAAGCTAAAGTTATGTAAAAATATAAAAAATGCTAAGTGAGGAAAAATCTAATATTTTTATTTAAAAACCATGGATTCTAATTATTATAGTTATAGGTTTTGAATTTGTATCTGATCTCTGTATTTTATGTTGATTCAAGCATGAAAGCATAGGTATATGAGTAAAGTTTTCTACAAAATAGTATGTGTATCACCATATTGTTGATTTTATTATAGGTTATTTACACCTACATGTGAGTTATAGAATGATCGGTAAAGAAGGTTAATGAGGTAAGTTATATGTGTAGCATGAAATTTTGAAAAGAAATCTGTAGATTATTTTAAGATGGTCAAGGAAATACTTCTTTTGAAAGTAATATGGTATTGTTAAAAGCTAGATCAAGTTATTGGTATATGAAAAAGTGTAAGTATATGAAGAATGATTAAATGGTTATTATTATGATCTCTACAATAAAAATTACTAAATTTATAAACACTGTTATATGAATTTGTAAAATATATAATCTCTGAAAAGCTACATGTTATATTTGGTTTCCATGTTAACCCTTCATCATCTAAGGGTTATTGTGTTGATGCTCATTGAACCTGGCTTATGGTGTAAGTGACCCTTTTATTGAGGTGATGTTTTTAGGCTAACCCTTCATTGGGGGTAATGAGGCTTGAACATACCCTTTGCCAGGAGTAATAAAACTTGAATAGACCCTTCATCGGGGGTAATGAGGCTTGAACAAACCCTTCACTATGGGTAATGAGGCTTTGACAGATCCTTTTGCCGAGGGTTAATAGGATGATATAACATCATATTGTAATGCATTTTCTTTGGCATGAGACTACTGAAATCTTATATGTGAATGTCTAAGTGCTATGTGAAAGAATGAAAAGAAAGTGAAACTTAAAGAAAGACTGAAATCTGAAATATGCAAGGAAGGAAAATAAGAATGCTACATGTTAAGAAAACAAATGAATGTAAAATGAAAGAATAATGATAAAAGAATGTTAGTTTTATAAGATTGATAGTATATGTTACAGTATAAGCAGTATAAGAAATTAGTATTATAAATGCTATTTTATTGTCTCTTATTATCTCATCTACTTCTATTTTGTTTTACTATTTTTATCATATATTGCAAGTCTTGACCATACTTCTATATAGTGAATTGCATCTTTTCTATTGGGGTTTTCAAACTCACTAAATACTACATAGAAAACGAAGAAGAAAAAAACAATTAGAGTAGGAATAAAGATGATGCTTGGAGGATTGTGGCTAGTTGCTAAAATGGAAAGATGATTAGTTTATTGTTTTAGATTTTAGTTCAGATATTTTTATTTATTCAAGAGATGTAATAGTTAGTTGATTTCAGTTTCAATACTTTAGTATGAGATTGTTGTGTCTTTTAGCATGTTTTGAATGGTGGTTATAGGATTTATATTTCAAATTCCTTATGGATCTTATATAAATATAGTTGAGGTGTTAACTTACTATTTCGTTGCGATTGATTGAATGTGATGAATGGATTGAACCTGTGGAAATGAACATGAGTTCAAAAAAAAAATTTATGGATAAAAGTGTGTGAATGATAAGGAAAAGAAAAAAATTTTATATGCAATTGTAATACCTCAATATATGAATGAATGATGTCATATCTTGAAATTCGTGTCCTTTGGATATAGGTTTCGAGTCACCACAATTTTTGGTATTAGAGCTAAAGGTTTTGAAGATTTTGTAGACAATCAATGAATTCAATGTTTTGGGAGATTGGAAAGATATATTAGAAATGAAGAACTGGAGATGCTCTAGATAAAAGATAGATTAGAAAAGTGGGTCTTAAGTTTCTCTAGACAGATGACATATTGGAAAACATAGAGCTTATTTGGAAAAGAAACATAAATGATCGGTGAAATTTAGAAAAGTGTATTTGAATTGTGGAGAGATTAATGATAAGTTTTATCTGATATTGATAAGGATTATATTGATGATTATGGATTGTCTATCATACACTGAGGTTTATTGAAGGATCTATGATTAGTCTTATTTGTTTGATTATAGGAAAAGATACTACGCTAGCTAGAGATTCTATAGACAACTAAAACCTAGGGTTTGAGTTTAAGTTCTAGGTTCTTAGTTTATAAAGATGCAAAGAATTAGAAATAAAGACAATTAGGGAAGCTATGACAGGATTATGATCGGTTTGACATTTTATTTTGGATGACCAAATCACAAGATTTATTGATACTACATTGAAACCATTAGAGTACAAATTAGTTATATTAACTTCATTTGAAAAGACTATGACTATTGAGCCAGTATACAATTTAGTGTAGTTAGGATTAGGGAAATAAAGCTATTGAAAGGCTTGATCCTATTGGACCTAGAGAAATTTGATGCCATCATAGGCATGGGTTGGTTAGTCACCCATTATGCTAAGGTGGATTTTTATAACAAGGAGGTGACCATTAATATTTCCAATCAGTCAGAGGTTCTATTTAAGGGAATATAGAGTTTTCCTAAGATTATTTATGCCTTACATATATAAAAACTACTGTAGAAAGGTGAGCTAGGTTACCTAGCTCATATTATATATTATCAGAAGGATGGAGTGAGGATTGGAGACATATTTGTTGTTCATGAGTTCAGCGATGTATTTCCAGATTATCTTCTTGGACTTCCACTAGATTGAGAGATTGAGTTTGCTATTAAGATGAATGAAGGCACTAAGCATGTTTCTATGGCACCATACCAGATGGCGCTAGCTGAATTGAAGGAGCTAAAGGTGCAACTACAAGGATGGATCTTTGAGGTTATGCATTGACTATAGGCATTTGAATCGTGTCATAGTAAAGAACAAATACCCACTACTGTGCATTGATGATCTCTTTGATCAGCTAAAAGGTCTAAAAGTGTTTTCCAAGATTAACCTCCTATTTGGCTACCATCAATTGAAGATTAGGAATGAAGACATACTGAAGACTGCCTTCAGAATAAGATATGGACACTATGAATTTCTGGTTATGTCTTTTAGACTGACCAATGCTCCGGTAGCATTTATGGACATGATAAACAGGGTCTTTCGACCTTAACTTGATCAATTCATCATTATGTTGATTGCTGACATATTGGTCTACTCAAAGAGCGCTGTTGAGCATGAGGATCATCTTCATATTGCATTACAGACATTGAGGGACCCTAAGCTGTATGCCAACTTCCACAAGTGTGAGTATTGGCTTGATCAGGTTTCCTTTTTGGGTCATGTGATTTCCAAAGATGGGCTTTTCATTGGTCCCAAAAAGATAGAGGTTGTTGTTGACTGGCCAAAACTTACCAATGTGATTGAAGTATGTAATTTTCTAAGTTTACCTAGTAAATTTCTTCTCTTTTGAGCAATTTGTTGAGCCTTTTAACCAATTTTTTTTTCTTTTGTGATGTTATCATAATTTGGTGTAGCCATCTAGATATTTGAGAGCTCTTTCTTCGTATTTTGAATTTAAAACTGGGTGTTTCCAAATTTTGTGTTTGCTCCATTGCTAGATGTCTTCTTTGAATTTTTTAATTTTTTCAATTAGGTTATGATCAAGCATTTTGCTCCATGCTTGATCCACTGCATTCTTAAAGGATTGATCCCTGAACCACATCACTTCAACTCTGAATAATGATCTCCCTTTTCTTGTGATTCTCTCTAGATTAAGGAGTGGTGGTGCATGATTGTTGTTGATCATTGGAAGGTGTAGTATTGATGTATCCAAGTACTCTAGTCTCCAATTGTAATCAGCTAAGGCTCTATCAAGTCATTCTCTAATGTTGAATTAAACTCTCTTTTGTTTATCCAAGTGACACCAGGCCTAAGTAACTTAGGTCAAAAGCCCTAGGTATGTATTGTCTCTTTCTATCATTGTCGATTGCTTATAATATTTTCAAAGAGAAAACCATAGAAAATCTCATAACTATTGTGTCTTGTATGTATAAGAAACCATCAATGTCGAATAAGGTGTTTCTAATGAAAAGGTTGTTTAAGATGAAGGTGGATGAAGGTGGATGTGTGGTTGAACATCTGAACGAGTTCATCATAGTTACTTGCCAGATATCTTTGATAAACATTAACTTCGATGATGAAGTTAGGGCCTTCGTGTTATTGTGTAACCCCTCGAAATCTCATCCCTAAAAGAGACTTCGAAGTTTTAATTTACTTAACACTCTTCTTCTTCTTTCTCTTACACAAACCCTTAGCAACAGAATATTATAAAAGGGTCCTTAATTTTTTTAATTCTCTTTTCTTTCTTACTTTATTCTTGTATTACTTAACTCATTCATTGTCATTCATACTTGTAACTAAAACCAACTTCTAATCCAAACCATTACCAAGTGTAGTGGAATCTAACTTCTAAATCATTAACATTATAGTGGAAGAAAAATTAATCATTTAAAATAAAATTCTTTCAATTAAACTCTTATAATCAAACCTAAACTCAATCTTTCATAACCTCATAAATATATCAATCATCAACATGGGTCCATAAACATAAATTAAAAAAAAAAGATCTGAACATATAACGGAAATAAAGAATAAAAATTAAATCTTCTAATCCATCTTCTCTTTGTATTATATATATAACTGAATATAAGTCAAGACTTAGCATAGATATTTTCAAAATAAACTTTACTTGTTTTACTGAAAACATAACTGAACTAAGAATTCTAATACATGCTAAAATCTTTTTATGCAAATTCATATTTTTTTATGCAATGACTTTACAATTAAAACTTATCTAATTTATCTTTATTTGTATCTTAGGCTCATACTAATACAAACAAAAACTTAATACTTATACTTATCACATAAAAATTTATCATTCTTATGCGGGTATGTATGATCCTTTCTGAACTTAACTTCTGCACAAAAAAAAAAAAACAAAAAAAAAAAACAAAAAAAAAAAACAAAAAAAAACAATTTTCTAATTTTTAAAACTTATAGCCCTATTAAGGCTCATATAAAATCATAGTTAGTTCATCTTACAAAAATAGGGGATTGTTTGATTCAACCTAAGTACAAACTAAGAATAGTTCTTTAAAATCATGATTCATACTTATACTTACATAAAATCATATATGTTTTTTTTTAATCCTTAATCAAGCTTTAGGGAATATTAATGTTCCTCTTCTTAACATGGTCAAAACATGCTAAACAATTGAAAATTCTTTCTTAAAGTATAAAACATGATCATGCATGAGGAGAACTTGAGAGAAACTTGCAGAACTTATAACTTACAAACTAATTAGCCAAAAAATAAATATTTTATAAGGATTCTTGGTTTAAAACATGGAGAATCAATTTTCAAAACTTGAACAAAACCCTAGAATCATAAACAGAGAACAAAACATGTAAAGTTTATACAAATACTTGCAACATCCATAGGAACTTTCAAACTTCTAATATTTTCTATGAAAACCAAGCTTAAAACATTGAAGATGTTTTTAGAAACTTCAAACAATGCTCTAAGATCCTAAATGAGGAATAAAACGTGTAAACTTTATGTAATTACTTGCCTCTTATTTCTAAAAATTATATTCCAAAGCTTATTGTGTTCTTCAACATTTTCCCTTTCTAAGCCTTTTGTTCTTCCGTGTTCTTTCTCTAAATCCCCAAACTTGCAAAACTTCTTCAAAAGATCATCTGGTTTATGAATTTCTACATTTTTATAGGCCTAAATAGCAACCGTAATCTCTAATTTCATGTTTAGGTAGGTCTTTAGTGAAAGTCTATAAAATCTTGCAAAAATCATAATTTTGGTGGTTGTACAAATTTTTTCACTTTTATAATGTCATCATACCTAGAATTGTTTTAGCACAGACACCCAATGAGTAAACAACCATAACTTTCTCTAAAAAACTAGTAATTGATCATCATTTGTTGCGTTGAAAACTAGACTTCAAGACATTTTCAATGGCATAAATTTTACTCATTAATCTGTTTCTACATTTTTATTGGTGATTTTTAAAGTTACTTCAAAATCTATTGACTCAGACAATACTAGACAACATAAACACCTGGTGGAAAATTTTTCATAACTTCTTCTAGGAAAACTTCAATTCACTCGCCATTTATGGCATTGGAAAGTAGACTCATAAATCTTTCCAATGATATATGATTTGCAGGGTGATTCTTATGAGATTGATACATATTTGTTTATGAAGTTATCCCAATTATCTAGAACAGCTTCAGAACTTATCATGTCTTTGATTTTTTTTCTTTTTTAGTCTATGTTTAATTCAATTTTCTCATTCATCTAAGTGTGTCAAAATACCATGAATAAATTTAGCTATGCTCTATCAATTATGCATCTATGATCCTACTTAATACATGAAACATGTGTAGGGTGTTATATGTTATCTTTTTTGTCATAGAGTTAGGATGCTTTGGTGATAGCCTTAAGTAATTCTTTAGGTTTAAGCACACTTAATTTTGATGATGTGGTGAGTGTTATACTCAACAAACAGGTTTAAAATAATCTTCGAGGGATTCATCGGTGAGTGAGAGTGCTTTGAATGTGGAAAGAAAATGAAGGTCATCAGAGAAGAGATCTGAGAGTACCAAGTTCAAGTCTAGAGGAAAATGTGGGGTTCAATATTTTTATTATAAAGAGTTTAGCTACATAAAGAGAGATTGTCTGGAACGTGTTAATAAGAACAAGAGTGACAGTCCTGGTGGTGTTGTGATGGTGGTGGTGTAAAAAGAAGAGGAACAGGATGAATATCTTATAGATGTTCTCATAGTCTCCAAAGGTATAGAGATTATTTCTCAAGAATAGTAGATATTAAATTTGGGTTTTCCTCTTCATATATGCTTTAAGAGAGATATTTTGATACTCTCTAAGAAGAGAAGATAGGATTTATGTCTCTTAATGATAGGTCTAAATGTGACATCACAGGTGTTGGGAGAGTGGAGATCAAGATGTTTAATGGAGTGGTTTGTATTTTGGGTGATGCAGCATATGGTAACAAGTAGTATTCCTTTGATCTTGATAGGTAGTAAAAAAATGGGATGCATGAAAGAATTAATACTGGTGTATGGTCTCTTTCGCGAATGATTTAGAGAGAGGTGTTATAGGTTTCTACGTGGCAAACGAAGGTAAGGAAGTTCCTATGATCAAGGAGATGGATCAAGGCCTTTCTCTAGAGTTGACTAGTTGAGTTACCTCATGGTAGCTACACATGTTTTGGCCATAATTGAGTTGGATGGTGTCATGAAAGAATTTAATTGATGATGTGTGTAGCATTGATTCTTGAAGGCCACAAAGAATGTTTAAAGTGTTTTCAAGTGGATTGACTCAAGTTCAAGATGGAGGTATGTTTTAGGTATATAGCATAGAGTTCACTACGAAGAACAGGTGTAGATGAGTTTCCTAGGTGGTTTCTAGGGTGAGAGCCAAAGGTGAAGTGTAATGCACATGTCACAGGTAGATGTCTTGACAAGCATGCCGATGAATAAAAGATTTAATAGGAAATCTTCAAGGGGTTGAGGTTAAAGCCAAGATGAATATTGTTAAAGGTGTCTATATGTTTAGCTAGGAGTGTTGAAAAAGATCAAGATTAGAGGTATGGTTGAAGATAAGGAGATTTGTAGAAGGTCACAGAATGGAAGAGGTCTCGTCACACGGTTCTAGAAGGTAATCACCATGGAAGACAATCAATCTCCAAGTGGAAGATTGTTGTGGTGTGGAGACTGATTCAAGAAGTCCAAACAAACTAGCCCAATCTAAGCAAAAAGGTTTGATTGGTCCAGTAGTATTCGGATGCTATAGGAAAAACATTAGAAGAAATGTACACCGATCCACCTTGTTTGGTGGACCGGTTCGGGAAACTAGACCAAGCCGCATGTTTTGGTGGTAACCGGTCCAATAGTGGAAAATTGGTGTGAATTGTTTTAGAAGTTCGGTGAAAGAGATGAATTCCTCTCAAGTTCGACCTCTATGATGTATATAAGGTCTCTATGGTTGTCTAAGGTCAAAACCAGTGGTTTGTAACTAAAAGAAAGGGTTTACTCTAGGGTTTTATTTTTGGAGGGTTGTTTCAAGGTGAGATAATGGTTTCTTCTCAAGGTTATGAGTGAAAAGGTTAGAGAAAGGGTTTCATCTTAGAGTTTTAGATTGTGATAGAGTATGAGAGAGAGGGTGAACAAGGAAGCTTGTAATATTCCATTATAATTAAACTATTTATGTGTGGCTGCATGGTTTTTCCTTGGTTTTGGGGTTTTTCACGTAATTTTTTGTGTTGTGGTTTCTTGTTTGTTTGCTTGTGATTCTGTGTTTATTATTGCATCTCAAAGAACTCGCATAAAGAAGGTTTCGATTCTAACAAAATGAATGCAAGTAACTAAACCCTTCATTCAATGATATAATACATCAATCATCCATGAGGAATCATCTTTCTTGATGGATTGTTCAAAATAAATAAATAAATGTTTATTGCAATAAAAGCATAAAAGAGCTCCTAACTTTTATAGGGAAAAAACTTAAGGCATGTTTTTACCCTTGACATTTGTGACATTATTACTGCACCACAGCATCAAAAGCATTTTCTCATTCAGAGTCATATGGATACTGTTTTGTGCTAGGTGCTTGTTGGTAGTTTTGTCACAGATAGACCTTCTTCTACCCCACTAAAGCCTTCTCTAGGTGGTGGGGCTGCAATGACAAGTAGCCCACCATCACGGGGTATAGTGAGTGTATTCATATGTGGCCTTGGAAACCCTAGGAGCATGTAATAACAATGCACAAAGCCTGTTGAACGTGACATAGAAATAAACTGATTGCACTCACTCCTCCAGCATTGGCTTTCTCCCGCACTTTTAGTAGGCATGGGTTCCATTGGTGCTTTTCATCCCTTTGTTCTCAAATTTGTGTAGATTTATGTGTGTTAAGGAAGGATGGCCATGACTATCAAGCTCAACCTTGCCGATCTGGAATTACATGTCGGGTGTTTCAACTTCATTATACAATGGATTACCAACAAAAGAAAATCACTACACAACATGATATAAAAATAAAACTATAAGCATGGATTATTAATGATACCATAGAAAGAATTGCAAAATAGTGAAGTTAGCTGTTTATATGAGAAAATAAATAAAAAATAAAGATGAGCATAGCACAAAGTTCCACTCGTTGCTTCTCTTCCGTGTCATGAATGATGGAAGAAAGAACTAGGAGTGACTGATGAAGCCATGAAGGTGTTATGAGTGTAATATGAAAAGACAATTTTTAATTTTAATAGGAGAGAGGGGAATAGTAGATAGATATTGATCCTAGGGAGGATTTAATCAAGTTTCTCCTCGTACACTTGTAGGTTTCAAATGCCCCCTAGCTCCTTAAAGCGGATTTCCTGTAGCCGATTTACTGTAGTGTTACTGAAGCTTCACCAGAACCATCTGTTATTGCTTTTTTTTGCTGGAACCGTTGTGAAAACTCGCCGGAACTCATATTCCTTTAAACAAGTATGGATCTTGAAAATATCAACAGTTGAACAAGCTCATTCACACAAGATACCAAATTCAAATTGTAAGCCAGGAATTGTTAGTGGGCAGTTCACTTTGACCTTGGTCCTACATTTGCACTTAGGACATCCTGATTGTATCCGCTCCTCTTATCCTCTGCTCCTCTCTGCACCCTGTCAGGGGGAGGGCACATCAGTGCCAACAAGAGAAATGCACCCCCCAAAAAATGAAAATCACTTGTTGGTGCTAATGTGCCCTCCCCCTGACAGGGTGCAGAGAGGA
>JAOXJP010085602.1:0-14846 GCA_025762735.1 Platanus orientalis | reverse complement strand
ACCCCGCACTTGCATCATGTAGTGTAGATGAGGTACAACCGGTTTAGATTTTAAATGGATTTGACCCGAAGACCTTAAGCCATCATTGGTGTGTACTCATGGGAATGCATGGACCAATTGAACCCCAAAGGGGCCTAAAGGACCAAATTGCACAACTAGGATCAGCACCACCCCAATCGCTAGCGCCTACAAGTGAGCGCTCGTAGTGGGGAGTCCCGAGTGCTCACCAAGTGAGGCGAGCAATCGAACAAAAAAGTTTAGAACCCCATATTTTGATGCTCTCAGGCTGAGCGCTTGCCTAACCACATGAGCGGTCAAGCTTACCACTTGCAAGGATATACGAGCTATTGTGAGGGGGGAGCGCTCGCCTAGCTCAGTTTTAGAAAATAAAAATGGGGATTTCCCCTCATTTCGCATGAAATCTTTCTAGAAGGGGAAATCTCGTATCATGATGAGTATATTACCTAACTCTAACTCAAATTAGGTTAGAATACACTTAAGGTACTAACGAGAATAGAAGGGAGAGGGAATTAGGGAAAATGAATTCACCCAAGTAAGATAAGCTCTAAATCACCTAGGGCTAGATTTGTGTGGTAGGATTTTGGAGAATTAGACCTTAGATTTTTATTCCTCTATAATTTCTCATTGAAATCACACCATTAATTACAGAGAGTGACCATTGAAGAGGAGTTGATCAAAGTTCTGAAAACTTAGAAGATTGTCAGTACTCTTGCAAATTAATGTTAATTCCTTCATTTTTTCTTGAAAATCTATATGAATTGATATTGAATTTCATTGTTGGATTACCTTTGACATAGAAACCATGAGAGCCTTACTCTAAATTGATGAACGCTATGATAATAAGTGATTCCCATATGAATTAAATGTTATACTTAGCACCTATGTCAAATTCCTTTGATTAATCCATGTTATCTACTGAAATCTCATGTGATTTGTAAACTGAATCTAAGTATGTTTTGATCTCATGATTCCCTTTATTAAAAGATTCATGAAGTTTCTCTTGAAATCCCTATGTTAGATATATAATTGAAATGGATCTAAAATCGAATTGATAAGAATCCTCATGAAATTGAATAATATAGAATATGATATGATTGACCTTAATAATTATCATTGAAATGCCATATGAAATGTGAATTTCCTTGAACTAACATGAAATTGAATATGAGGATAAGTTTTTGAATGAAATTAAGTATGACTGAAACTTCGATTACCACATATGAACTATAAAATATGAATCAATGATCGGTACTTTCGATTCATTTAAACAAATCAAAGATCTCATGATACGAAAGATCATAAAAACTATGAATTATAGAAATCAACATAAATTAATGATCATATATGATCTATATGAATGAATTACGAACAATTGAATATGAAATGTGAATATATAATGATCAAAACTTATTGAACCATGAAGCCTTCTTTCATACATCGTGAGAACCCGTATTGACTATTGATATCCTTTGATATGTTTCAATTGTTTATTGAATTTTGAAATGTTATTGAATCCTTTGAACTATTGAATCCTCTTTAGGCCTTATTAAACTATTAGACTCCTTGAACATGATTGAACCGTTTGGGACCTTCCATTGTGTCATAACAATGAAATATGTATTTGAGATTTACCATTGGGTCACAACAATGGTAAAGTATAAATGACCACATTGGAAATCTATATAGGGACCTACCTTTGGGTCGCAACAAGGGAAAGAATATAGTTTGGGACCTTCGATTAGGTTGCTACAATGGAATATATTTAGGATCTATCATTGGATCGCAACAATGGTATAATATAGAAGACCACACCGGTAATCTATATAGGGACCTACCATTGGTTTGCAACAAGAGATATAATATGATCTTTGGGACTTACCATTGGGTCGCAACAATGGAGATTGTCATATGATTATTGTATTGATTTATCGAATCTATTTAATTATTGTTTGGGACCTCTCATTGGGTCACAACAATGGTCTATCAGTGACTACTTTAAACCTTGAATCCTTTGAACTTATCAAACATTTGGACTATTATTTCAAGACCTATCATTAGGTTATAACAATGAAAGTTATTGATATTAGATTGGTTTGTGCCTTTCCTTCATTTGAATCTCTTGACCATAGTTTTCGAACCTCCTATTAAGTCATAATAATGGAGAACAATGATTGAATCTTTGAAATCTAGTAAGAAGTGATATGAATTAATGGATATGACAATGACCAAGTTTATAAGTAAATAAAATATGTGATATGAATGTATTTGAATCTTAATGATAAGTTAGTGAACTATTAATAAGAAATATGAAAAACGATTATGAAAAAGCGATATGTTGATTAATTCTAGAAATGAAAAATGCTACACTTATCATTACAATGTGACATGTACTCCTTTATTATCTATGGCATTGAAAATAATTCTAATGCTTATTTAATTGTACCCGTAGACTCATATGCTCTTACTTTCTATAGTTCGAGCTTCATATTGCTATTTATATTTATGTTATATAAGAGAAACCCATGTACAAGTCTTATCTTCTTCATTTGGACTTGGTTTGCATTTGTACTTGTTAAGCCTATCAAGCTCACCCTAATTGGCATAGGTTTAGATGATATGGTTGATTGATTGAGTTTATGTCTTAGTTGCGGAGGATCTGATTGAAGAAAGATTTATATTTTACTTCTTTTTATTTTAGACATGAATTGGATGGCTGTAATAAGTACTTTACATTGGAGTTGATTGTAGTGAATATATATATATATATATAATTGTAGACTTGTATGATGATGATGTTATGAGATTGTGGAAACTTTTAAGTTATGCTCATGATCGCTTTATATTTGAGTAGATGGGTTATTACTTCTACTGTATTTTATTAATTTGAATGAAATGTTTATGGATATATGTTATGAAAGAGTTATGCGTCCGCTAAATATAAAGGTAATGAATCAATAGTTATGATTTAATGATGAAAAACTTATGTTTAAAGTAAGGCATAAACAAATGAAATGTTTTTATGTTTCTGTATATTATCAAATGTAATAGACTATGATACTATGAAACAAATATATGATTGTATATGTTATGGAATATGAATCGAGTGTCAATGTGACGTTCTGAATTCGAGGTGCATACGGACGATATCTAAGTTCGGGTTCGGAGGCGTTATGATGAAAGTCATAATTCACCAATTCTTTCCTTGCTTTGCTTTTGTCTACTCTAAGGAAGCATTTAATCTTATCTATTCTGTTCTTAAGCCATAGGATTTGACTTTCATACCCAAAAATATGTCACTCATGTGATAACAAATATTGTTTGTTGCAACAACATAGAATTCAATCTTTGGTGGAACTTGGAAGATTCTCATCAGAGCTTCCAACATTTCCTATGTGCAAAAGATGAGGGTGACAAGGAAGGAGTGTGGTTTTTTCTCTAGTATAAAACAAAGAAGCTTTATGTGTCCCTTAAACATATCTAAGATGATTATTGCGACTTTTCAAGAGCTTCTAATATGAATGTGCGGCCTTTTGGTTTTTTTTCTCTTAATTTTGTCTTTCATATGAAGTAGAAGATGTATATTAGCACTAGAAAAAGTGTATTTTACCCATTATTAGTTGAGTTGAGAATGCTAACCTAAACCTTGGAAAAAATAGGTTGCATAGCCAGATTGTTCAAAAAGTGACAGTTCAAATCAACTCGCAACACAATACCTAAAAGGGCATTTTGGTAAAAAAGGGTACTCGTCCTATGCATATTTACTTCAACACCCCCTCTACCTGTATATTTACCGAATAGCCTTTGTTAGGCATCATGTTGATTGGAACTAAAATGAATTCTGGAGATGATTTGAACTTCAAGAGTGAGAAAAGAAGGCAAATTCAGGATTTAGAAACTGTTTCATTTACAGAACAGAGAAAACGACTACATAAGATGTTAACTGTACCACCCCCACAAAATGAGAACAACCACCTCTTTTCCATGTGGGAACTTTTGGCTCATCATCCCTCTACAAACAAAAATATTTTTTAAGCATATCGCATTGATCTGCATCTACTAAAATGTTACATGTGTGAAAAGTTTCAACAAAAGATAAGCTTAAATCCATGCTCATAAAAATTATTTTGGCCCCCAAAAATACATTTTTGAATATGCATTGGTAGGGTTTCACTTTAGCGAAAACCCTGAAAAAAATTGGCATATGCCACTACGTGCTGCGAGCACACAGTATTCTTTAGTAAAAGAAGAAAGAATTGTATGGCTTTGCGCTCACCACACGCGGCTGCATCATTTTCTAAGAGAAAGTACACAACATTTTATGTAACGTTATTGGTAAGTGGAGAACCTCTCTTCTTAGAGGAAGGTAACCACCTAAAGTTGTTGTCACAATATGCTTAGAGATAAATATATGTACATGAAGTGATCCCATGCACACTACAAATATGAAAAAGGCAATATTGTTGTTCGTTGAGGAAATTTCTACATGATTACCAACTAATGCCAAATTGTCCTTAATCTTGTTCATGTACTTAACAAATATGGAATGAAAGGGGGTTATGCCCTTCTTGTCCAAAACGCTTTGTTGGGTCAGTTCAAAGATCATAGAATCTTGAGTCCCTGCATATTGATGAAGATAGTCAATTATACTTGTCCTCACTAAAGGCTTAGTTGAAAATATTTACTTGTTCCTAACTAATGCCAAGTATCCAGGTGCTCTTCTTGTTCATGCACTCAAAAAATTAGAGAGAGACAGAGAGAGAGAGAGAGAGAGCAACTGTAAAAGCATTTTCATGATTTGATACCATCTTTACCTTAGAAATTTAAATTTACATTCTTATCAAATAAAATGTAGGAAATTGATACGCAGAGAATAGCTAGAATAGATGTTAACCATACCGACACTACAATGAGAACAATCTTGACCGTTTGACCTTTAAATGTCTTTCATTTCGTCGATGTGATCCATGATTTAAGCTCTGAGTGCCAAGTGCTTGGTTTATCTCAGTCCAACTTACTACAATACTTAGCAGGAAGGGTGCTAATGTTTAGCAGTGGGATGTGTTTGATCTTGTAATAGTCTATGGCGCCTTTGCTGCACAACCTCCGTGCAAGATCAGGGTGTGAGAGACTCAACTCCAATTTTTGGAGTGTGGTGATGCCCTGCAACCCTTCAGGGATGAACCTTAATCTGTAACAACATTTGAGACCGAGGTATTTCAAACTCGGAAAGGCTCCATCTTCAAGTTCTGTCCATTCAATTAGAGAATCTGAAGTAATAACAAGAGCCTCAAGCTTAGGAAATCCACCTGCACCACAGAATTCTCTACCAATTTGTTTCACTTCATAGGCATGCCACAGAGTGAGATGTTTCAAGTTGGGAAGTAACTGAAGGACAGAAGTTGGGTTCTCTGAAAGATGAGAGCTGGATAAATGTAGTTTGGTGAGGTTCTCCATTGAACCAAGCCAGTCCGGAATCTCTACTAGGGCCCCATGTAGGCAGAGCTTTCGAAGAAGCGGTGGAGGCGAGAATAGTCCCAATGAGGAGAAGGGGATCTCTATGCCATTGAATTGTTTTTCCAAGGAGTAGGCAGTTTCCACTTCGAGAATTAAAGAAAGAAGGCTCTCTATCTTCATGATAGAGTCAAATAGCTCAGTTGCATTTTCTTCCGAGACAGAAACTCCAAGTTCTCTTAGTTGGGTTAAGTTTCTCAATTCACTGGCAATGCCATTACTTGCAGAGAACCTAGTGAAAGTCTGAAGGTTTGTCAATCTCCCTATCCCATCTGGGACAGTAATGTCACCCATATCGCTGGAAATTTTAAGGTGCCTCAATTGTAGAAGATCAAGAACTCCACTTGGTAGTGTAAGCAACCCACACCATCTTATATCAAGGGTTTGCAGGTTCTGAAGATTACTTAGACTCTCCGGAATCTCCCTTAAACCTGAACGCTTCAAACCCAAGTACCTTAGGTGTATCAAATTTCCTACTTCCTCAGGTAAGAATTCTACATTAACCGTCTCTAGCTCCAACACCCTCAAAAATTTCACCCCACAAAACAAGTGTTCCAGATAGGTGCTGGAAAGGCTTTCAGTCTCAAACACAAATAAAGATCCAATTGGTAGATTACCTAAGTTGTGTGGAGTGATCTTATTTTCATCCCAAATCACTACACGGATGTTGGATGAGCTTGCACAAATGGCAACAAAATTTTCTTTCTCAATCTGACGGAGAGAGATACCGCGGTATTGAATTGAGACTTTGTATACAATCTTCTCACCAATTTCTTCTTGAAGCATTCCCAGCTCAACTAATTTCTCAATATTTTCTTCAGCTATGTCCTCCATGATCTCTCCTGGTCTTTCGTGAATTAGATCTTCGGCCACAAATAGTAGAACTAGTTTTCTTTTGCTTAGTTTTTGCCCATATGAAGAAAAGATACAACAATACATGAAGCAGGATCTGAGGTAACTAGGCAACCTTCTAAAGTTTAAAGCAGGAGAATTGTTACCTTCATTGACATCAACAACTGCAGATGAATTGGGCTTGTTTTCCTCCCCCTCTTGATTGGACGTGGTTGGGATATCAAGTCTAGACTTCCTATCTAAAACTTTACCAACAAATGCATCGTACATCTCCGATCCAGTGACAGAGTGAACAGCCATAAAAGGCAGGTCAGATCCATCTTTATTGGCCATCAGAATGATGACTGATCGATACAATTATCTGAATAGCTCACCAATTGTTTCCCTTCTTTGCTTCTGTCTACTTCTCCAGGGAAGCTCTCAATCTTGTTTATTCTGCTCTTGAGCCAAAGGATTTGATCTTTCAGAACCAAAAAATGTTCTCATGCAATAACTGAGACTGCCTATTGCAATAACATAGAATTCACCCTTTGCAGGAAAATTATCAATAGAGCTTCCAACATCTCCTGTGTGGAAAAGATGAGTGATAAGGAGAAAATATGGTTCTTTCCCCTCTTGTATACAACAAAGAAGTTTTCTGTATCCATAAAACATATCTAAGTCAAAGTAATCGTTCTTACTTTTCTTTCTTTTTGTTCTTTCCTTCTTATGAAGTCAAGAAGCTACTCAACTTCCTGTTGTCTAACGTGTTATTTATTTCTTTCGACCTCACAAGTCAAAACTAATTGATAGGTGTGAATATGCCAATCTGAACCTAGGAAAAACCAGGTTGGTTAATCAAATTGTTCAATAAAGTGACTGGGTTGAATGTTGCATAGGTTTAGAAATTACAAACCCAAGTCTTAACGTTTTTTTCTTTTTTGGTAACTTGAAATGCATTACTTAAAATGATGTCCTAAAAAAATTCGATCTGAATCGACTACATCTTGTATCTCCTTTGCAATAACTCTTTGGAGAGCCTGTAACGTCATTCTCAAAGCTACTTTTGGCCACAATATAGGCTATTTTATTCTTATTTTTATTTGCACGCTGAATAATAACCCAATTCCAACGGTTTTAGTAATTGATTAGGAGATGACAATCCGATTAAAAATAAAATAAAAGGGCAAGTCGTGGGATTGTTCAGTTGGGTCAAGATTGAAAAATTTGTCTCCTGCAGAAGATAGCCCAACTATAATTGCTTAGATGAAAATATCTACATTAAGTGTCCCACCTAATGCCATTTTCCCTTCTTGTTCTGCATTCAACAAATATGAAATGAAAGGGAGATATCATCTCTCTCCCTCTCTCCAACGCGTTTCATGACGGTGTAACATCCTAGAATTTTGACTCCTTATTGTTTCTCCTTTTGCACATTAATGAAGATAGCCAATTATTGTTTTCCTCATTAAATGCTTTACTGGAAAACTAGCAAATACACCCATGCGAGCACAGGCAACTAGCCAAAAGCGTATTTGTTGAAGAAAATAGTAAGTTTTAAAAACAATTAGGTTACTTTAAAAATAATTAGGGTTGGCAATGTTTGACAGAACTTGTGAATCCGACACGAACCTAACATGAAATAATCAGGTTAGGGTTGACTGTAAACGTGTTTTGGGTCAAATCGGGTTGACCTGATTAATAAATGGGTCAGATTTCAAGTTGACTAATGTAGTCGTATACCCTTAACTTGACATGACACGAATCTGACCCGTTAACACAAATTACCACATAACCTGTGAACCCGATACAAAATAAGTGAGTTAGGGTTGACTGTAAATGTGTTTTGGGTCAAAGTGGGTCAACTTGCTCTTACATGTCTAATAAATGGGTCAGGTTTGGGTTGAGTCATATAGTCATATACCCTTATCTCAACACGACACGAACCCAACCTACCAACACGAATTGCCATCCTTAAAAATAATTGAGAAGAAGAAATCAAAGTCATAAGATAAATAAAATAAAGTGGGGCAACACACTTTGACATGATTTATAAATGCATCGGGTTCAGGTTGATCTAAATAGTTATATAGCTTAACTCGACACAACACGAATCCGGGCCACTACCAGAAATTGTCACACAACCCACAAACCCAACATGTACAAAATTAGTAGGGTAGGGTTAATTGTGAATGAATTTTTGGGTTAGAACAGGTCAACTCACATCGACACGATTAATAAATGGCTGCAAACACAAATTGCCCGGCCCGACTTAGGTGCATACGAATTTCGTGTGCAATGCGTGTGTGTGAAGGCGAGTCCAACACCTGTCCAGATTTCAAAAGACTCAAAACCGCTTAGAGAGAGGACCAACATGATTCATCGGAATCTCTGCTATCTGGACCCATGGGTGTGCAAGCAAATCTGATAGGGCAACCATCTCCTTTTCAAAGGGCTTGCCAGAGGATGTCATTGCTCTCAAATGAGGGAAAATGAGGGAAAACTGGCCACAGGAGGAATCAAGACCAGTCTCAAAGCTAGGGCCAGAGCTATAATGGTTAATCGATCACTGCCTCAGGAGGTACAATCACCATCAACAATAGAGTTAAGGAAGAGAGGAAGAGAAGATCAGGAGGCTATGCCACCACCAATCCCTAAACGTCAACAAATTACAGATTATTCTCTCCAGGTACCTCTTGATCATAAATTATTTCACAAGCTTCCTGATTATGTAAATACCAGATGCTCTGATGTTTCTGTCACTCTGTTTATGAGAGACAGTGGATCACAGTGGCTCAAAAAGAAGAGTAGGCAGCCATACAGGCATAATAAAAGGAAAAATCATTGGAAAGGAACCAAAAAACTTGTATCCGGCAATCCCTTTTGGTTCCTTTCGCAAAGTAAATGTTTAATGAAGTCTAAGGATTACTGCATAATAAGGACACCCATCTACCATCAACCCCACCAAATCCAAATAAAATCTAACGAAAATGCGACTGTCTGTGAACAGCTGCGCAGGCCATAATGAGCATTCTAGCCTGGAATTGTCGAGGGTGCGGGAACCCTCGACAGTCCAACTAATAAAGGAGCTCATTCACTCTAAAAACCCACTACTCATCTTTCTATCTGAAACACAAATTTCTTTTTTGGAAATGAAAAGAAGACTCCGCTTGGGAAAACAATGGTCTTGTTTTGGAATTGATTCTAGAGGCATAGTTGGGGGACTCTGGATTGGCTGGAGAAGCATGTGGATAGTGAATATTCTAGCGTCCACACCATTTTATATCATGATCAAAATTACTGATAATCAATCTGACCTATCATGGATTTATATGTATGTCTATGGGGACACTGTTACAAGCCGTAGAGGGGCCTTCTGGGATGAATGGACTGCAGTTATTCGCAACGCTTCAGGCCCTTTAGCTTGTATAGCAGATTGGAGCTACCCGTGGGACCCAAAAGATAAAAAAAAGGTGGCAATCTTTTCTCTAGAGTTGATATTGATCTGGGTTGGAGAATTCTTAATGGGGGCCATTTTATGTGATTTGGGATTTTGGGATTCCCGTTCATTTGGACATAGAGACAATTTGGAAAAGGATGTATCCTCCAAAGACTGGATAGAGGTGCGACAAATGAATAATGGCGTTTGCTATTGTCTAAAGCGTATGTGGAAAATATTTCCATGGGAGGATTTGACCATCTATCGATCATGCTACACCTATATCCAGTTAAAAAGACCTTTTCCTGTAGATCTTTTATATTTGACTGGTTTTAGACTAATCATGATGAATGTTAGAAGCTCATTAAAGAGGTTTAGGAGAAGGATTATTGTTTCAATTGAAATGAATGTGAAGCACAAGCTAGCCAAGTTAACCCCTATTCTTCGTCAATGGAATCGTAACTATGTGGGGCAAATTCAAAGAAACATAGATCTCATTAAAAATCAAATTCAATTTGTAATAGGCTAAGAGGAATCAGAAAAGAAAATGAAAGAGTTGTCCAAGTTAAGGAAGACCTTGATAAACTTTAAAGAATGAGGAAATCTTGTGGGAACAAAAAGCAAGATTACAATGGATTCAAAGTGGTGACAAGAACACCAAAATTTTCCCTTCATTTACACTAGCCCGAAGGGAAAGAAATAAAAGAACAACTATACGAGATCTTAGGGGTCAATGGGTGGATGAGCCAAAGGCAGTAGCAGAGACCCTTAGAGAGTACTTTCTAAATTTGTTCGGGTCCTCTCATCCTAGGGACCAGGATATTCAATCCATAGTGAACAAAATTCTCATGGTCCTCACAAAGGAAAGTAGACAATTACTATAAGCCCCTTTCTCCCTAATGGAAGTCAAAGATGCGGTCTTCAGTATGGGTCCTCTTAAAGCTCCAGGTCTTGACGGATACTAAGTTGGTTTCTTTAAAAAATACTAGCAAATAATTGGTCCTAGTGTATCAAAATATGTTCTTAACATTTTGGAAGGAAACAAAAGAATTAGAGGAATCAACCAAACCTTCTTGGTCCTTATCCCAAGAGCCACAAACCAAAAACCCTGGATCAGTTCTGACTTATAAGCCTTTGTGATGTTTTATATAAAATTGTGGCAAAAGTTATGGCCAACCATATCAAAATGGTGATTCCTAATCTGATATCAACGAACCAAGGCGCCTTAATTGTTGGGCGTCATATATTATATCACATCCTTATTGTCCATGAGCTCTTACATTATATAAAAACCCACAAAACAAAGAGGCAAAACATGACAATTAAAATGGATCTTAGTAAAGCTTATGACCATGTGGAATAGGTATATTTATTGAAAATCATGGGTAAAATGGGCTTTAACCATAAATGGCAGAACCTGATTTTTCAATGCATATCGACTACATCTTTCCAACCTCTAATCAATGGACAACCAAAAAGAAAATTTTCAGCTTCTCATAGGTTAAGGCAAGGGGATCCCCTCTCTTTATACCTTTTCTTGCTATGTGCGGAAAGTCTTTCGGCAGGCCTTAACCAACTAGAGGAGACAAAAAAGATTCAAGGAATTAAAATTTGTAGGAATAGTCCATCTGTATCTCAATTACTTTTTGTTGATGATTGTTATATTTTTTTGTAGAACTCAACATTCAGATGGATAAGCTATAAAAGAAAAATTAGTTGAGTTTTAAAATGCCTCGGGTCAATTGGTGAACCTGTCCAAATCCGAAGAGATTTTCTGCCGCAACACCCATATCCAAACCTAACAAGAATTGACAACCAGCATGGGCTTGAGAGAGACGAATCAACCATCCAAGTATTTGGGACTACCCTCAATAATTGACAAAAATAAAATTGACCTCTTCTCATACATCGAAAACAAAATCAAATGTAAGATTCAACACTGGAAAGCCCAATTCCTCTCATCGACAGGTAAGGAAACTTTGCTAAACGCTATAGTTGGTTCTATTCCCACTTATATAATGACATGTTTTTTAATCCCAAAACAAATCTATCACCTAATTGATAAGTACCAAAGAAATTTCTAGTGGGGCCAATCTAACTAGGACTGCAAAATTCACTGGTTCAATTGGAATACATTAAGATGCCCTAAATCGGTGGCATGGGACTTAGAGACCTACATCTTGTAAATCTGGCTCTCCTAGCTAAGTAGGCTTGGAAAATTGTGGAACAACTAGATTTCTTTTGGGCGAGACTGATGAAATCTATCTATTTCTCAAATAATCATTTTTTAAAAATCCCTCATAAAAAGAAAGGATCTTGGGATTGGCAAAGCTTACTGCATGGAAGGGAAACACTATTGAAAGGATGTCGTTGGCTAGTTGGAGATGGAAAAGACATTGATATCTGTGTTGACTCAAGGTTCATACCTTGCCAAATGGAAGGTTGTCCTCATTGCCTCCTTCAAACTACCAGTTTCAGATTGTGCATGATTTGATTGACCACACCTCTAATACATGGAACCTCACACCTTTAGAAGGTATTATCACTCCTAGGGAAAGAGAAGCAATTTTAAATACTCCCATTAATACTCTAATACCTAGGGACTAAATCATATGGAGACCTGAGACCCAAGGTTCCTTTTCTGTTAAATCGGCCAATTCCCTTCTCCCCAGGAAGGTACTCTAGCATGGATGAGGAGAATGAACAATTTTGGAAATTTCTATGGTCATTTTCAATCCCTAGGAAAATTCTAAGCTTCATATGGAGAACCTGCCATGAAGCACTAGCAATCTCTAAAGGAATCCACAAAAGAAATCCGGCCATCTCTCCATTGTGCCAATTATGTAAGCAAGAGGAAGAATATGTCCTCCATACCCTGGTCCAATGCCCTATAGCTTCGGAGATGTGGGGTCGTTGTCTACCTCACTTAAAAGATCTAAACCCTAAAAACAATTCATTCTATAAATGGAGCGTTTTCTGGTTCTCTCTTCATTAGTAGTCTAAAATGAAAATAAGATCCATAATTAAAAAAAAAATTCATCATTTGCTAGTTTGTTTGGCTAAACAGGAATAATATGATATTCAATGCCCACCCAACTAATCCTTTGAAGTGGTGCTGCTATTTCAACAAGCTTTGCAAGGATGTGGAGAGGATCCAATTGAGGCATGACCAGGATGGCCCCCCATTTTTGACCCATAAATTTTTTTTTTGTTCATACTAAGGTTCAAGAGGATGTGATTAAGATAAATGTCGATGCAGCTTCCCCTAAGGATAGATATGCAATAGGATTTGGAGTTGTGGCAATTAAAGCTAATAGAACATGGATGGGATTGGTGAGACAAAAATCCGCATGGCTCACTCCCCTCTCTAACTCTTTACTAGAAGTTAAAATTTTGAATGGGACTTTCATTTCTTGCCTTTGGGAGCTACAACATATTTATCTAGATTGTAAACACTTATTATCATCTTTTACTCTATATCTATCATGCATGTATCTAGGAACTTAAACTATCAGGTGCACTCTCTAGTGCAAATAGGGATTAGAGATCCCATTGTTGTTTTGGAGTGTCCTTGTTGGGTCCTTCCGGAAGACTTTTTGGGATCCTCATCTTTTTCTGTTGTTTAATGAAAGGCCTTTCCACCAAAAAATTAAAAAGAAATGGAAAACAGTTGGGGCCCACACGACTCTCTCTCCTTCTCTAGAGTCTGGACAAAAAAACCCTAACCCTATCACATCCAGCACCTCTTCTCTTGTCCTCTGCCTCTTCTTTCTCTTAATGGCAATGGTGGTCCCTTGTCTCTCCGCCTACGGCCTGCCTCTTCTTCCTCACAGCGGCGACGGTCAACAGTGGTCCATCTTCTCTTCGCTTCTGGCCTATTTCTTCTTCCCTATAGGTGATTAAATTCAAAGCCATGGTTAAATTGTTGGTGAGGGCTACTAGTTGCTTTCACCATTTCAAAGATAGGACTTGGTCTTGTGGGGATTAGTAGTGGTGACTGTATAATTAATTCATTATAGAAATTGAAAAATTTTCCATTTGATAAACTTGCTTTTGTGTTCTTTTCTTAGTCATTGAAATAAAAAAGATCTTAACCATACTTTGTAGTTCTCCAAAAATTATTGATTGGAAGTGGCACAAATTTTCATAGGGAGTGACTAATGGCACCCCCAGAAATGCTCACCATACCCCTGTTTTAGGACTTTTCAAAATTCCACTGCATGCCCATCAATAAAATGACCTTCCTACTCCTATTAACCCAAAACCCAAAACATGAAATTGCTCTCCCCACCCCTCCCCCTTCGTTAAAACTTAATGCCTCTTAAAAAAAAAAAAAAACCGTTCTTTCCTCTTTGTCTAAGACCAAAACCTATGATTTTTTGACCTAATTGTTGTGTGAAAGCATTGTAATCACCCAATGGATCATCAAAGAGTCAAACCGAAGTAGGAAAATTGTTTAATGGTACGTATTTTCGGTTTTAGGAATTTTTTTTTCTTGCCTCTTGTTCAGACCTCAAGGTCTTGTAATGTTTTTTTTTTCAAATGCATATATTGATTTTTTTGTGATGTTCTAACTGTAGGGTAATGTTTTGAGCAAATTTAGTAAGTTTTATGCCGAGATGGTAATGGATTATACCAATGAATTTATCATGCATGAGGTAAAGCTTTTTGAATTTTTTTGAGTTATTGTTTGAAGATTTTTTGAGTTATTGTGCTTTGATTTTTATGTTATTACTTTTTTTATAGATATTCAAGAGCTGAGCAAACTTATGTAAGTAGGAGGCCAAGGTTGGGCAAAGAAATGGTTTCATCATTGTTACTAAGAAGTCGGATTCTAGTGCTTCTTCAAAGAAACCAAGAACTACCCTTGCATGTGAGAAGAGTGACCAATACAAAGAGCTTAAAAAAGATGTGAATCAAGATAAAAAAAACATATGGTGTCAGGTACCAAGAAATGTGGATGCCCATTTGAATTAAAGGGTAAAAAGCTACCCATTGATGATGATTGGATTTTGTTAGTAGTGTGTGGTGTGCATAATCATTC